>JASDQU010241615.1:115137-138120 GCA_032191745.1 Picea mariana
AAGAGAGTGTTCTCTCTTCATCAGGAGGATCATGTTATTCATAGGGGAGATTAGCTTGGAGAGTTAGAGATCATGTAATTCATAATTTAGTCTTGTAATGAGGAGAATGAGATTCTTAGCTTTGTTATTCTTTCATGCTTTGTCATTTGAATCTTGTAATATAATTTGAGATTGATGTATTGTGTGAGCTCACATATGTATTTTTCCATTCAACTCTTCACATGTTGTAGTGATTTCCTAGATTAATTTACTGCTTTCATAGTTAGTCTTTCAATGCTTTCCTAGATTAATTTCATTTCAGCAAATTAGATTAGATTAGTTCTACTTTAGTCCTGCATATATAGTGCGTGTGTTTCGTAAGCCTACAAACCTCGGATTGACAAATTAAATAGTTGGGCAAGTACTACAACGAAAGTAAATGACCATATTTCCGCCTAACAATCATGTAGCGGGAAGTGAAGCATATTCCTTCATAGATGGTTTTTTCGGATACCACCAGGTCCGAATCACCAAAGAATACAATAGAAATACTACCTTCACTAATGAATGGGAATCATTTACCTATAATGTTATGCATTTTGGGCTCAAGAATTCCCCAACAGTGTTCTCTCGGGTCATGATCGCAACATTCCACGATTTCATTCATAATTTTCTTAAGGTCTACCTGGATGATTGGACTGTGTACAACTTACTCAAGGAGAACATTGGGCTATTACGATTGATGTTGGACCTCTACAGACAACTAGAGATTTCCCTTAATCTCTGGAAATGTATTTTTTGTGTACCTTTTGAGATTTTTTTAGGACATATAGTTTGTAGGGAAGGAGTGCTAGTTGATCCTGCAAAAGTTGTAGTAATTCCCAATATGCCTCCTCCTACCACTGTCAAATAGTTGTAGACTACTTTGGGCCATACTTGGTACTATTGTAGGTTTATTAGGAATTATGCAAGTATAATCACACCTTTGGAAAAACTACTAAATAAATATGAATCATTTCATCGGACTCAGGACTGTGATAAAGAATTTGACTTGTTCAAAGAGAAGTTGAGCATTGCACCTATTTTAACTTATCCTAACCGGAAAATTGAGTTCTATGTCCACACTAACACCTCTGCGATTACGTTGGGTGCTATATTGGAACAACCAGGAAATGGAAATCTCGATCATCCTGTCTACTTTTCCAACAAAAATCTTTCCCAAGATGAGTGCAACTATAATACAACTGAAAGGGAAGGTTTGACAATGCTTTATGTTTTACAAAATTTAAGACATTATTTGTTAGGAAACCATTTTTAAGTTTTTTACTGATCACTCTGCTTTGAAGTATCCGGTTAACAAACCTAGGTTATAAGGTCAAATTTGTAGATAGTTGTTGTTATTCCATGAGTTCTCTTTTGAGGTCATTGTCAAGCTTGGTAAACTAAATGTGGGGCCAAATCATTTGTCGAGACTAGAGTAGGGAGAAAGTGGCATAGATGTATATGATCATCTACCTGATGCAAATATTTTTCATATTGAGGCTATTATTGGTTATCTTTCAGACATTTCCCTATTCCTAACTACTTGTGCTACGTTGGAAGGATATTCCACCCAAAAGAGGCACCTCATGGTTCGTGTAGTGGATTATCAACTAATTGTGGGCCAACTATACAAATTGGGATTGAATAATATCTTGTGCCATTGTGTGCTAGACCATGAAAGACCTGATATTCTATGGGAATGCCATAGTGGAGTTGTGGGAGGAGACTTTTTTGGCAAGGCTACTACTAGAAACATCTTACAAGCAGTACTATGGTGGCCTAGAATGTTTAAAGATGAAAAGGAATATGCATGGGCCTGTGATGTATGTTAGAGAGTGGGAAATATATCTCAATGTGACAAGTTACCTCTACACCATGTCACAACACTACAAGCCTTTGAAAAATGGGTTGTCGATTTCATCAATCCGATCAATCCTCCTACTAAACATTCAAAGGAAAGATACATAATTACCACAACTGATTACCTGACTCAATGGGTTGAAGCGAAGGCTGTTCAGGATAGCTCTACAACCACCACAACATATTTTTGAAAATTTTATTACCAAGTTTGTTTGTCCTCAGAGCTTGACCAATGATCAAGGATACCACTTTCTCAGTGAGACTATCGCAACCCTTACAAGAGAATTTATGATTCAGCATCATAAGATAAGTCCCTACCATCTACAGGCTAACAAAAAAATGGAAGCATTTAAGAAAATATTGGAGATGGGGTTGACTAAAGTCTATTGCACAAATAGGGATGAGTGGGATGAGCTAGTTCTAGTTGTGTTATGGAGGTACATGAATACTACAAAGTGATTGAACATGTATACTCCTTTTCAACCGACATATGGCAGGGAAGTAGTTGTGCCAGTTGAATTTCTCATCCCAAGTCAATTCATTGGCAAAATACTAAAATGATAGATGTGACTCCCTTGATGAGCGGGTTGAGGAACTGATGGAACTTGAGGAAGCTAGATTCTTAGCATATTTTCATCAGACTGTGGAGAAATCCTGACAAAAATCTTGGCATGATCGACATATAAAGCATAAATTTTTTGCACAAAGTGACCTTGTGCTGTTATACAACAACAAGTATCAGAAACATCTGGGAAAAATACATATGCATTGGCTTGGTCCTTTCATAGTTGCAGAAATCCGTGACTCTGGAGTTGTCAAATTAGCGCAACTCGATGAAATTATTTGACTATTGGGTGCATGGTGCACGGTTGAAGCCCTACCTTTTTGCCTCATAAATAAGGTTTTGGTCCACTCTTATTTTTGGGAGTGTGTTCTGTAGGTAGGTTTTCTAATTCTATCTTTGTTTTTTGTTTTAATCAATACAATGGTGACATGTCCAGTTGTCACCGAACCCACAAGTCTAGTAGTTCTTTCCACGCCGTCCAACCCGGATATCACCTTTGTGGCCAGGGAAGTCTCAATCACATAATTTTGTACTTAATGTTTCCAAATTTTGAATTACATGCCCTAATGTCATCATGTTGGTCATTAAAATTGATTAGTACATTTTTATTCACCCTCACGTCTCTGGCTGTCATAGTCAATTAAATATTAACATTTTTTTGTCCTTTTTTTGATTAATCACCCGTTGACTCATTACTTTCCTATGTTGATTTGTTGTCTCATTCCAATATTTTTGTTTATGCATTTATTTTCCCCAATAACATCATGTATTTTTCCACGTTCGAAGTATTTAGTTGACGTTAATTCCCACTCTTTTCACCCTATAGTATCAATGCATGGTTGTCTCATCACTTTTCGCATATAGCTTATAAACACGCCTTTGGCTATTGGATGCATGTTTTTGTTTTATCATTGCACTCGTTGTACAGTCAGTCCTGGAGCCTCTTGATCACTTTGTAATCCCATTCCCACAACTTTGTCCCCTAGTGTTATTTGTTTACCATCGTCACCATGTTCCAATGGTTCGCATAGCTGGTCGAGGGGCTCTCAGAACCGTTGTTCCAGTGAATTTTTTTGATCCATGGGTCACTGTTGTCCCTTGACCAATTTTTGAGGATCCTTGGTCATGTTTGACCTATTTTGGGACTTCGACAGGCTGTCGAAGCCAGAGCGCAAGTCAAAGCGGAGATCACAGGATCTCGGCCCCTTGTTTAGGGATTTTTGGGTTTTGGGTTATGTAACGGGTATGGGGATGTCGACCCATGGGTTTACCCATGTTTAGGCCCATTTTTTGATGTATAAATAGATGTCTAGGTGATGTAATAGGAGACGATATATGCATCTATGTGATGATGTGCTAAGTGAAAGTGATAGTTGTACATGCTTTGTGCATGCTGTGTGAGACTTGCAAAGCTAAGTGCAAGTGAATGTAAGAGATTGAGTAGAAGCTTTGTGATGTAACCTAGCTCGGGAAAGGAGGATTTAGCGAGGTGTGCGCAGATCTCCTGTCCTATGCGGAGTAGGATCTTGTGGATCTGTGCATGTAGAAGATTGACATAAGATAATAAAAGAGAAGAAGAGTTGGTGGACGTAGCCCCAGGCTAGAGGTGAACCATGTATATCCTGTGTTGTTATGCTTTGTGCGATGTATTGATGTATTTATGTGTTTACTTTCTTAGTGCTTTGGCATAGATAAGTGATAGACAGTTCTGTTGATTCTTTGTGCTTAATAATATGGATGAATGCTAGATCTAACCTATGTGAATGTGCTTAGTGCTTGAATATACTAGATCTGGGTGAACACTGCAATGCTTTGTGATTAGGGTTGTTACTGCGAAGTAGATACTGGTTAAATATTGATGAACTGTAACTTCTAAGTGCTTTGATAGAATATTGTAATCACAGATCTATGTCCCAACTAAGGTTGTAGACACTAGAGTCCTGCAACCACCCCTGCCTCTACCTCAGGTGAGACTTCATTTTCTTCGCAGGTGTTGCTGAAAGGGCTGGTAGTTAGGGTTTTGTTGGTGTGCTCTTGAGCGTTGAACCCTGGGTCTACCCCTGTGCCAACAAATGGTTCCATTTCTGGGACCTGAAACTGTGATTGCTGGAAAATGAAGAAAATAGAAAGCTCCGTGCATAGATCTGTTTCCCTAGTGCGCAATATTATACTTAACCTGTAAATCTCTGTGCTAAGAAGAGAAGTCAGAATTGAATAAAAGAGGTAATATATTTAAGATTTGTGCTTTGATAAAGGTAAGAACAGTGAAAAGTTTTGATTGAAAAGGTAATATAAGTGGAATTTTTTGTTTCAAAAGTATGGATCTAGGTATGTTTGATAAATTGTGTCCTAGCTTAAAAACTAGGGCACAACTAGAAGAAAGAAGGTTTGATATGAATAGTGAAAGATATGTTATTCCTAAGCATAGAAAGAATGTTTGGACTAAAAAATGGATGCATGATCTTAGGAAGAATTTTTTGCAGGTTATCTACTATGATCCTAGTGCGTAGTACATGAAAAGATGGGGATAATTTAAAAGAAAGAGAGGATTGAGTCTTTGCTATAGTTGCAAAAGACCGGGACATATTTCTAAGGAATGCCTTGGTAGAAGACCCATTTTTCTTTGTTGTAAAGCTATGGACCATGAAGTTTTGTATTTCCCTATAATGATTGCTAAGGTTGACAGAATGAATATGAGACAAGAAAACCCTGAGGAAGATCAAGAAACTAAGACCATGGAAGAACCCCAGAAAGAATCAGAGAATGTATTGCTACAAATGAAAGAAACCCTGAATGATCACATAAATATCAACTTATCATAGATCTTCAAAGAAAAAGAGTGCATAGAAACAATAATAGGAGACTTCGACATTGATTGTGTTCTGGATGAAGAAACACAAGTGAATATCATGACAGAAAGAACTTGGGAAATTTTAGGAAAACCTGCTATGATTCCTTCATTGGGAGGAATAGGATTATTTAGAGGAAAGATGATAACCCTATGTGGAAGACTCACCCAGATATCTATGAGATCTCATGTAACTTCGATAGAGGAAGATTTTGAGGTTGTTAAATTGATTGAGAACGACAACCCACTTTCTATGTTACTAGGAAAAACCTGGATTGAGAAGGATCATGCCAGAAGAAAAGAAGAGGAATCCCTAGAACAAAAGAAGCAAGAATTAAAAGATTTCATGACTAGGAGGATAACACACTTGATTGAAGAACATGAGAATAGATCGAAGCTATTTAGAACAAGAAACTTGGATTTTGAATTTGAAAGAACAGAAGAAGACTCACATAAGAGTGGAGTACCTACCCTAGACAAAGAAGAAGTATTGCCCTTGAACCCTATGAAAGAATATCAACAACGCGGATTTACTATGCTAAAAGAAGATAAGAATCAGAATGGAAAGAGAAATACCAAGACAAATATCACAGGGAAGAAGGATATAAAGCTCAGTAAGAAGAGAGCAAAGATAGAAAAGTTGCAGAATGTTCCAGAGGGGACTTTGCAGAAGGAAGATTTGCAAAACTGGAACTTCGCCGGGATATCAGAACAACGCAACATGGAACTTTGCCATGGTGAAGCAATATAACCGTTGAAGGCCTTTTAACTATTAGATTGATGCCCCAAATGGTTAGAACAACATTTATGACCAGAAAGCTCGCCAGCATACCATTAGGATCGCACTGCAACGGACAAAACCACATTGATGAAGGCCTCTTTCCCGTTGGAGAAGACCCGTTACATCGCTGTCTACTTATTCCATCAACTATTGCACCGAGAACACTTTTGTGAATTGTATTCAGGCCAATTCATTGCTACTGTGCTGTGTTTACTGAGATCGACACCTGTTCTATTTATTTGAGCACCCATCCATCAATCTAAGTTATTCGATCTTGAGTGTGTATGTTGGACGAACTCAACGCAGATGAAAAGTGTGTAGAAGAAGTTCTAATCGATTTAATGGCCGAGAAAGTAATGTCAACAGGAATTCAAGCCTCATCGATGTAAGGAGTGCAAGCCTCCCTATTGACTACTCGTGGATCCAGACCATTCCGAGATGCAACAGAGAAGAGAACCAAGAATCAATATGACTTGGTGAACGTGAAGTTAATCTCGACTATCCTGCCCTACTACATCCGACCTTTGGCTGGTGCGATGAGCTGTGACAGTGTCTCGAGGTATTTCGATTATACCTTGGTTACTGCATACCTCCCGAAGGGGATGCGTCCAGTTAGAACACAACATGATAATATCGCGACATTGAAATTCAATGACTTAAACCTAGGGGACCATAAGAAAAACAGTATGCTCGCCCCTCACAGATACTTGACTAGGATGAAGGGGGAACATAAGAAAAACAATATCCCGCAACCATGGACTATGAACCTCATGCAGTCCACCATCTTGAATGTGATGAAGATTCCACATTTTGGAAGGAACCAGGAGGTTAACCCGTGTGTTAATCTCTTGCTATCATGTTACCATGACGACTACCTATGGCTAGATAGATGCATCGCAGTTGAACTGATGCTGATCCATAGGATCACTGGATTGAGCATGCAAGGACCCGACCCATAAGACTTCTACCCAGGGAAGGCTGTAGAGCACACACTGGCATAGAGGATTAAAGACACATATGTCGATGTAGAAAAGGGGACGTGAGGCTACAAGGTAGCTTCCATCCATAATGGCGTAGTGCATATGTCCTGCCAGTTGATCACAGGAAAGCTGGTGAGAAAGAACAAACCTACACAGGTCACAGGGTTCATTGTTGACCTCGCTAAAAAATGTGTAGAAGGACTCCAAATGAACTAGGCGAAGTACTTAGTCAACCAGCTTGAATTGGATTGCCGAGAAGCTCTAGATCAGGGCTATGAGTTCCATTTCAGCTGGCTGCTGATCCTCATAGTGTTTACTTCTTGGGAGATGACAGAAGGTGTGACCTTCCCAGACATTGAGCCATTTGAGCCACTCGCTGCGAAGTTCACCACTCTCTGGTACTCGAGCGATATGGGAAAAAAATGGCAGTCAAACGCAGTATTTCACACATACTATCTCTAGTTAAAGAAGGCTATTGGGGCTGTCCCTCATATGACGCCGAACACCCTGCATCGGTTCAGACCCCTCGTGAAGTTTTGTGCATATCGACACTTTATTTATATCACTGCGCATACAGATGAGCATAAAGAAGAGATTCAGTCATACTATAAGTTGACAGATGAGGACCTCGAGGAGATAACCAAGGATTGGTCTATAGATCTCCTTATTCTTGTTGAGCCCGCATAAATGTCTAATCCCAATCTAATTGGTAGCTCAAAGGACACTCAAGAAGAACACGACATACCTAGAACCAACAAAAGGAAGAAGATCGAAGAGGTACAAAACCTGAGCAACGCATCAGAAGAGACCACTTCAGAGTCACCTGGATGAGGAGGTAATGATGAAGTAGATAAAGAAGAGACCAATGGAAAAGACGATCAGTAGAAGCAAGGTGAAGTAACACCGCCTAGGTATCCTGTTGATGAGACCGATCCCTCTAAGAAAAGAAATGTTTCCCCCACGAAACCTACTTCCCGGAAGAAATCCAAAGCCACCAGGACTAAACTACAGACTGTACTCACGCTCAATGACTTCGACTTCATCATCAAAGCTGTATCATATTCCTCACAGGATATTATGCAGAAGACCGAAGCCAAACAAGAAACCATGTATGATATGATTGAGACAGAACTCATAGGAGTACAACAGGCCCTTCAATCCAGCTGCGCAATATCCACTGCACCCCCTCCATCAGATGAACCAGAGTTGGGAGATGAGCCTGACCAACTCCGCAGAATAGATGACACGATCGAAGCTCACCTTCCTCGAGTGGAAGAAGAGAAAGAACAAGCTATAGTGGACCTAAAGCAAGCACAAGAGGAAATGGTAGAGCAATGCTGAGTTGCGCAACATGAGAAGGATGAACTCCACACCAAGTTCGAAGAGGAGAGAGCACGAATCCAACAAGAGAGAGAGAAGTTTCTCGCAGAACAACTCAGAGTCAAAGAAACAGTCAGTGGAGCACTTCGCTCTGTGATAGGCTTAGAGAAAAAGGTGGAAGAACCAGTGTAGCAACAAGTAGCGCATCTTACGGAAGCTATCCAACAACTTCAATAGAGAATCGTAGACCTAGAGCTACGAATAGTGCCAACTACCCCGCAAGATGTATGATATCAAAGAGAATCCACTGCCTAGAGCGCAATTGAGAGGATCAGAGCATTCACTCTAGAATGTAAACAACTTAGCATTAGTAGTGCACAAACCTACGAGTGACTTACTTAAGACCCTGAACTAAAGACACTGGAGTCACAACTCCAGGAGGCAAAGCAGAAAGCAACAATAGTACAGGCATAGTTGAAGCTCCTGTCTGCAGTTGAAAGGATGAAGAGATCCCATGAACAACACACTGCTCAACAACAGGTCCAAACCATACAAAGAAAAGTCATGGAAGTGAATTAGAGGCTCCAACTAGTCTAGGACGAAGCGTTCCAGCTGTTTGAGGAGATTGAAGGTCGAGGAGAAGAGTTGGAACAAGTCATCACTGTAGTCGAACAACGCTTAGAGGGACCTATCAACTAAGTAGTTATCCAGAAGTTCGTCGAGCAGGAGGCCTTGGCGCAAAAATAGGTCGAAGAAGCTCGAGCCAAGCTCGAGGATTTTGAAGCAGAGCTACCCAGACCAGAGTGACTCAGGATGAGTCATAGGTGAGTGTTGGGGGCTTGTTGGCCCTTGACCAAGTTTTGAGGATCCTTGGTCATGTTTGACCTATTTTGGGACTTCGACAGGCTATCGTAGGTGAAGCGCAAGCCAAAGTGGAGATCGCAGGATCTCGACCCCTTTTTTAGGGATTTTTGGGTTTTGGGTTATGTAACAGGTATGGGGATGTGTTGCTGAAAGGGACGGTAGTTAGGGTTTTTTTGGTGCGCTCTTGAGCGTTGAACCTTGGGTCTACCCCTATCCCAATAGTAACTGTTCAATGTGACCTGCATGGGAAGGTCGAACAAACTAGGTTGGTCGACCTCAATTTTACTGATGCCACATAATTCCCACACATGGCTACCGAGGCCTTCATGGATCTCTCTACATTTCATGACTGAGAGTTCTAGTGCTAGTGGAAGCCTAACTACATTCCCCTACATGATTATACTTTTTTTGTCTCCACAACCTGCTTATATTTGGTATTTCTAGAGAAGTTGGATGTTGCACCAAATTTCTGATCAACATAGTGCACAACAGTACCCTCTGGTTAGACCATGCCTATCCAATCCACGTGGAGGACATCCATATGCTCACTAGGTTGTCCATGTAGGGCCCAGATGTCACCGAAGGCTTCCAAGGATATGGGAAGCATGGTAAGAAGAAGGGGGAACTAAGCCTCTATGAAAAATATGGTACACATCGCAGAGGACGAGGAGCGCACATTGCATCGATTAATGATGAGAAGATCTATATGGCTTGCTACTTGATTGCAGGGAAGGTGATGTGAAAGTACATGAAGGGTGAGTGTACTTTGGATTCCATTGCAGTGTAAAAGTTCAGTAAGAATGGTGAACCTATGAATTGGTGCAAATACCTACTCACTGAGCTGTTCTAGGCTTGTGTGAATGCACATGACTGAGATAGCTATTTCATCTATGGCTACTTGATTGTTTCCTATGGCTACTTGCTCACAATTTTGATGGTCATATCACTAATATTTTTAACCCATGGAATTTTCTCCCTGCATCTACCAACAAGCCCGCTCACAATGTCTCCTCCGCACAATGGTACAATGAGCTCATTATGACGACACAGAGGTTGTGGATCCCACAATCACTACTTAATAGGCATACCCACAATATCCATTTCTAGATGAGCATGGACCATACATTTCTGTGACATTTGGGGGCGACTCCGTCTCTTTTTCATATGAAGCCATTACCATTTTACTCAGATGAGGTCGCATTTGATAAGGAAGTCACCTCGTGGCCTGGGGTCACTGTTGAAAATAAAAAAATAGGTGTCTCCTATGGGATGCCCGCAATGGCACAAATGTCAGCTCTTGCTCAATATTTTGATGTCAGGACTAGTTCCGCCAAGCGTGACAGGACACCTTCTAGTTCCAAGGGAGGGGATGATGAGGGCGATGAAGAAGCACTACCAGGGAAACCTATCCTGATTCTATTTTCATCCATTCCGGATGATGCCACGATATCAGGTAAGCAATTAAGGTAGGTCCTGAATTATGTTTTTCCTTGAAAGAAGTTTCATACCAAATCCCCTTCCCAATCCCCTAGTGATACAGTTATCACTGAGGCTACCCCCCTTTCCTCCATCCAACCTCAAGTTCACACCATTCCACCTCAATTGCATACCACTCCACCCCAAATGTGCACTAATATTTCCACCCCATTCACTTCACCCTCCATGCCCACCATCATCCATATTCATAATGACTCTCTCGTGCAACTCCAATCCACCATTATCGTCAAGGAAGACACTACTCCATAGAATGGTGGGACTAACATCGTCACGCACACACCACCAACATCCTCAGCCCATAACAATTTCGACTCATCTTTTCCAGACTTTATTACCCGTCCCGCCATAAATATTGGTGCCACTGGTCCATTCCCATCCACTTCTCCTCATATCCCAGAAGTCTCAGTCCCCTTGCACACAACCCTCCAAACAACCTCTCACCCACAACCAGAGTCAGGTCCTGAAACACAGATTCCACAGAACTCGCTAGAGACCCAGGATGATACTTAGTCAACACATAGCACTACTTATATGAAATAATAGATTGTGCCTCTACTATAGGACCCTCAACAATGATGAGCTATATTGGAGCTCTGCTTGGAGGAAACAGAGGTGCTTGCAAAAATTTTGTTGGAGGTCATGGATAGGATTGTGTGAATCCTTAGAGCTCACTCGCCTACCCCAAATGGTGCTAGTACCCCCATATTTTCCAAGTGTTCTATCACCAATTGGGGTAGGCGAGTGAGCTCTAAGGATTCGTCCATTCCCATCCACTTCTCCTCATATCCCAGAAGTCTCAGTCCCCTTGCACACAACCCTCCAAACAACCTCTCACCCACAACCAGAGTCAGGTCCTGAAACACAGATTCCACAGAACTCGCTAGAGACCCAGGATGATACTTAGTCAACACATAGCACTACTTATATGAAATAATAGATTGTGCCTCTACTATAGGACCCTCAACAATGATGAGCTATATTGGAGCTCTGCTTGGAGGAAACAGAGGTGCTTGCAAAAATTTTGTTGGAGGTCATGGATAGGATTGTGTGAATCCTTAGAGCTCACTCGCCTACCCCAAATGGTGCTAGTACCCCCATATTTTCCAAGTGTTCTATCACCAATTGGGGTAGGCGAGTGAGCTCTAAGGATTCGTCCATTCCCATCCACTTCTCCTCATATCCCAGAAGTCTCAGTCCCCTTGCACACAACCCTCCAAACAACCTCTCACCCACAACCAGAGTCAGGTCCTGAAACACAGATTCCACAGAACTCGCTAGAGACCCAGGATGATACTTAGTCAACACATAGCACTACTTATATGAAATAATAGATTGTGCCTCTACTATAGGACCCTCAACAATGATGAGCTATATTGGAGCTCTGCTTGGAGGAAACAGAGGTGCTTGCAAAAATTTTGTTGGAGGTCATGGATAGGATTGTGTGAATCCTTAGAGCTCACTCGCCTACCCCAAATGGTGCTAGTACCCCCATATTTTCCAAGTGTTCTATCACCAATGGTCATCCTCTTCCTTCACGGTCACCTTTATATTCCATCTCCATTAATGGAGAGATATCCAGATGGGCTACACCAAAAATTATGCACCTTATGTGGGCTTCCAACAATTAGCTGGAGTAGAGGATCACAACAATGGAGCATACCAATCAATCCCTCACTCAGCAAGAAAAATCTTTGACATAGGCTATCAATGAAGCCAATGAAACCAGATAAATTGAACAAGAGTTGCAGGTACATGATAAATCCATTGTTACAGTCGTCGCCAACAAGTTTTTTCAAGTCTGGCCTTCTTTCCTCCATGTCATTCCTAAGTTGCAGGAAAATATCACTCTGGTCACACCACTTGAAAGAGTTGACCTTATTGTTAGCGCATGGTACCAATTGGCAGACAAGATAGATACCCTACAACATGAGGTAGTCGTGTTCACATTAAAGGAAAAGGAGCAACCTAGAGAGGTCCTCCAGAAGCTTACACTTGCAGTTGAAGAGGGGACCAGTGTCAAGTCCTGGCTTCATTCCTGGATTGAGGAATGTCGTAGACTCTTTGATATGGTCATGGATTGGGCTAGCTTGTTGGACCAACATATTAAACATGTTGAAGAGATGCACATCGGGATTCAACAGATGCATGCAGAAGCTTGGGTCATTATTGACCCTATCGAGCAAGCGGCTAAGTTTGTCGATATACAAGCTACAGATGATAGGTTAGATGCCATGGATGATATTAACCGAGTTGCAAAGAAAACAATTTGGAAATTCAAGCCTATAGTCCAATATGATTACATTTTGCTTCAATAGTTGGACTCCCTTGCTAACACAGAGTGAAACAATCTGTTGGCTACCAAGCCCATGGTGCCTGATGTCAACGTCGTGCATGAATTTGTTGCAGGCGCTTTGATTTTGGCAAGGAAATGGTAGGATCAGGTCATGCACTATGATTAGTTTTGTGTACAGTCCCTTGCCATTGTGCCAGAGTTGGGGCCTCCATTTTTAGAAGGCCAGGAGAATGAGCCAACAATTTTACTCGGGACAAGTCAAATATTGTGGTCGGGGCCTGTTGGGCCCTCCATTTTGAAGACCACCAAGTTTTGTAGAACAATAATGCATATCAGTGAGAAATCTAAGTGGGAAAAATCTAACTGACAACATGCCAGTAGTGAATACAGATCATATGCTAGTTGGAGGAAGAAGCAGAAAGGTTTAGAAGCTTTGATAAGAGGAAAATACAAAGCAATAAAGCAACAAAAACATAATCAAGAAATGGCCAAAGGAATGATACAAATTGGGGAAAATGTAATGGGAAAGGGCTAATGGTTGATTCTCACTATTGTAATTACTTAGATGCTATTACTACTAGTGTGCCTAATTGAAAAGAGGATGAGCTAATTCTGAGATTTAGTGTTATTATTGAGAGTTGTTAGACTATTGTTGCTCGATTCTTGTTCTTCTTTTGTCATTGATTTTGTTGTATAAGTCTCAATTTGAAAAAAAATCCTTCATGTACGCCAGTCTGATACATGATAATACATAATAGATTATTCGAGCATCCAAAAATTTGTTATGATATGGATGAATGCATGATATTTCTTCTATGCAAACTTTCATGTTTTGTGTAGTTACTAGTTGTGATACTGTCTAACAAGATTTTGTGATATATGTACTTATCTTTATGATGCGCAACATGGATTATCGAATGCATAACATGGTTTATACTTCTAATGATATGATATTTTACATTTAAGTATGAATATCCCTTGTGTTACACTATATCTGATGTTGTATTCTCGCTAACTCACTTTATTACACACAAGTCTCGACAATGCTTTGGGTGATACCTTCTTCCCCCGTGGAAGGTTGAATATGCCAACTCTACTAGACTACAAGGGTACCTTTGTTGGTAACCTTCAAGAATCCCAGTCTCAAATTTTTCACTAACACCTATATGGTCCTTACACCATCACCAAGGTTGTGGGTGAGAATTCTTTTGAATTCATTATTCCCCCTTTCCTTGGCTTGCACCCCATATTTAATGTGGAACTACTTCGACCATATTTTCCACCTCTCTTGAACACCTCAGACGTGGTTAAGCACTTGTCCCCTACAGAACTAAATCCTAACTACATTGAGCAAGAAAAAATTGATCAAATCATGGACACCAAGATGAAGGAAACCTGCTAGCAGAACATCCAAATCTATGGGGTCGTCAAAGCAGGGCAACTTCTTCACTAGGGCCAATGGCTCATCGAAATTCAAATTTAGCAGAAGTTTCCCCATATAATCGAGGAACTTGATGCAATGGGGACCACTGCTTCCTAAGGAGGAAAATCAAATCCAGGTGGATATTGGTGGAAACTCACTTGTTCCACTAATTCATAATGGTTCCACATCTTGGCAATTTTTCATGTCCCAAACTTCCAGGGCCATTCTGAGGTGCTAAAAGACCTTTTTTTGGCGCGTTGACGCTTAGTAGATAAAAAATTTCATGTAATTGCATGTTCAACATTTTTACTTCTTAGATATACATTCCCGATGGGCTACAAAGTGCTCCAAACAAAGATTGTATGCAAAATTTATGCCCCTGGGTAGTTGATGTGTCAGCTAACCACATTGGGGCCCACAAACCTTTTGGTATTTCAACTTATGGGGTTAGGGTTTTTAATGTTTAGGGTTTTCTCATTGATTCTTTATGTTAAAAGAACTTTTGACTTGTTTTTAATAAACCTCTTGCTAATGAGCGTAGCTGATGTTGGGGTACATGCTCAACTACATACTTAGTGACATAATCATTTTTTCCATTTTTCCTACTATTTAGGAGGACTACTATTTATAGGAGGTCTATTTTTAGACGATGGATTCCTATATGTAATACCATGGGAAAATACCACAGGTTTCCAAAACCATGGGCTCATAAACCACCATTAGGAAAATTCCTAGTTTTTAGCTACCATTAGGCCAATTCCTATTTTTTAGCCACCATTAGGTAAATTCCTATTTTTAGGAGATAATTCCTATTTCTTTAATTTTAGGAGATATTTCCTATTTAATGGCTATAGATCTCACTTTAGTAAGAATATTATCTTCCTAGGTAAGTGTTCATTACCCATCTAATACTTGGAGTTAACTCACTTCACTTATTTAGTGACTTTCCATAATTAGTAAATTCTCACTCAATTAGGACTTTAGTTCCATTCTTGGACTCTAGTCTTATTCTAGGGGATTTTTTCTATTATGGAATGCATGTTGACTTCATGTAGATTTCTCACTAAGTTTTCACCTACATTTTTGACCTTTTCTTATTATTAACAACTTTTGACTTTAGTTAATTGTTGTTATTGGGAGAAATTACTTTTTTTACTTGAGCATGCACATGGAAATCCCAACCTCATGCTCACTACTCCTCATGTGGAGAGTCCTATATATTGTACTCGTTATCAAGGATTAATACATTGTGATTATATTTGGTTTCTTATTCTCTTATGTGTGAAGATTGATTATATTTTTCTCTCTCCTCTCTCTCTTTTTCAATTAGCTAGTCTAGTATTTCCTTCTCACAATTAGGTATTGGTTTGTGGTTTAATCCTACATGATATTAGATCCATTATTGTGAGGAGTATTCACGTTTATTTCATGTTTATAAGATCAAATTGGACATCCCATAGAGAACTATGGATCAACCATCTTCTTCAATGATCTTCATACCCTTCAACTACTTTGAGTGGAATCCCAAGATAGAGCTTCTACTTTGAAGCAAGGGTTTGTATAATATCACCATGGGGACTGAGGTCGAGCATACTCTAGCCATAGAGAAATCAAAATACTTCAACAGAATGGATGAAGCCTACAATATATTGTGCTTGAGCATCTCTCCATATCTCTTCTTTCATGTCGATACTTGCAATACTCCTAACGATGTTTGGATAAAGTTGAAGGATTTGCTAGGAAAACAAAACAATATAAGATGTCATCAGCTAGAGAATGATCTACATGCAATGAATCCAAGAGATTTTGAGACCCTACAGGACTACTCTGTAAGTTTAAAAATTTTCTTCCTCATGTTAAGGCTTGTGGAATTGATAAGAAAGATGAACAATTAATCTTTTCAATTATAAAAAAACTAGGACCACAGTATTGTTAGAAAAACTTGATTGAAGAGAAATAAAATAAAAAAATGCGGAAATAAACAAAAAATATACACAATACAATAGAGACACAGATATACACGGTTCACATAGTGTGGGCTACGTCCACCAGATAAATTTCCATGTCCTTCCTTTATTATTATCCAACAAATGAAGGGATACAACCTACAACAAACCCGCTATAACTTCCTCTTCTTTCTCTCACAGTATCCTCTCTCAAAATAAAATATTCATGATGATACATAGCTGCAATACATTTCCCTCATAAAAGAGGGTTGTATTCTAGGGAAAAAAACCCTAACATAATTTCTACCATTAGATCTACGACCTTGTAATGAACGATCCATATTTACAATGAAATTACAATACACATTTACAAGGAAATTTTTTCTTCAAGGGCTTCGCCCTCGAACCCCAGCCTGGGGCCTGCTTTCCCCGTTACCCCCCCTGCACTCCACTGTGTGGAGGAGTGTACATTATTCTAGGGTGTCTTCATGGGGTATAAACACGTCTGAAAACAAGGACCTTTGAATCAGGAAGATAATCAGGCTCCACAACCAACAATCTCCCACTTGGAGACTGATCTCAACAACTCCACCGTTGTTGTATATGCTGGACTATGATACTTCTTGGAGCTGACAAATTTCTCATATTCATATTCATTCTTAAAGAACAAATGAAACTGAGAAGGAACTCAGTTTCTCCCTAGTTACTTCCTTTGTTAACATGTCTGCAACATTCTGGATAGTGTGTATCTTTTCCAACTTCAAATGTCCATCTTCCAAGACGGATCGTATGAAATGGTACATGAACTGTATATTCTTAGTCTTTTAATGAAAAGTTGAGTTCTTTGCAATATTAATGGAACTCACACTGTCAGAGTACAACCTTCTATTCTCCTGCTTCTTTCTCAACTCCTCCATAAACCTCTGTAACCAAATCATTTCTTTATTAGACTCTGTAGTAGCAACATACTCTGCCTCTATTGTTGAAAGTGCAATTTTTTTTTGTAGTTTCGAAATACAACTTAATGTTATTCCACCTATAGTAAAAACATACCATGTGGTGCTCCTCCTACTATATTTATCACCTGCCATATCTGAATCAAAATACCCCTGTAGAACAGTGCCTGAACCTCCAAAACATAATGCATGAGTAACAATACCTCTCAAATACCTGACAATCCACTTTACTACCTCCCAATGTTCTTTACCTAGATTGTTCATATACCTGCTCACAACTCCCACTGCATGTTCAATATCTGGTCTTGTACAAACCACCGCATACAACAAGCTGCCAAGTGTTGATGAATAAGGGACCTTGGACATGTATTCTATCTCCTCATGTTTCTTGGGACACATTTACTTAGTTAATTTGAAATGGCTGGCCAAACGTGTATTTACTGGCTTTACATTATGAATTCTAAACCTCTCCAACACCTTCTCTATGTAATCACCCTGAGACAATGTCAATTTGTGATTTTTTCCGTCTCTTGTTATTCTCATACCAAGATTTTTCTTTGCAGCACCCAAATCCTTTATCGAAAATGAATTAGCTAATTTCTTCTTGAGCACATTTATATCCTGCATATTAGACTCTGCAACAAGCATGTCATCTAGATAATATAACAAGATAATATAGCTTCTATTTTCTAGCCTTTTAAAATAAACACAGTGATCAAAATGACATCTACTATAACCTTGTTATGTCATAAACCTGTCAAACTTCAAATACCACTTCCTTGGTGTAATATCCCCAAGGACAAGCCCTGTTATAATCATGTTTATGAATTGTAAATCATGTTTTATAGGCTGGTGAGACAAGTTAATATAAGCTGGTAAAGCTTATGAGTTTATTAGGCCAGAGAGCCTAAGTGTTAAGGTCGGGAGCCTATTTTTGTATATGTAATTATGCAGAACATTAATAAAAATATAAACACCACTATGTGTAGACCGACCACGATGAATGAGTGATGGGGAACTAAGATTCCACAGAGTGGGTAAGGAATTGGGGGTTGGAAGGTTGGAAAAAGAGGCTAAGTGTTGAGCCTAGGGGCTTAAGTCCTTGGGAATAATATTTTAATATTATTCCAAAATCCAGTTGAAATATATGTTTTGTCCTAAGTTCTTGGAGAGGAACACATGATATGGAGTGCATGCAACTTCATGGGTGACATGTGTCAACCCAGGCACATGTAGTTAAAAACTGCAAAAGTTAGCCGTGGAGGGGGTCACTCCTCATTCCATCATCCTTTGCATCTGATTTCGGATACCCTCACGCAGCTCTGAGAACCAGAAAACCGAGACGTCTTCCTGAAGTCCAAAACATCATCTGTCTGATTCCATTATTGGTCTGCATCTGTCCTTGACATACCTATGCACCATTGAGAGAACTGGTCAGGAGGGGAAATTCGACTTGTGAGTTCAAGAACCCAGTCTATCCGCCATTGCAGAGCTGAATCCGTACTCGATCTGTCTGTAGGTTTCTACTTTCTGTTTTTCTGAGTGGGGTTGTGTTGTGGTTATCCTCACCGTGTGGGAATTGAGTTGGAAGGGGATGGAGAACCGGGTTGTAAGACCCTTAGTTTAAGAGGCAGTCTATCAGGCCTGTGAGAAGCTATTTCTAGGTGAAGGAGTCTGCTGGGAAGTGGTATTATTCCAGAGAGAGTCTAGCACCAACTACGAAGCTCTAAGACTTCCTGATCTGACCTATTTCTGAGACCCAGAGAGGGAGGTGAAGCACTGATGGACTGTGCTTGTGAAGGTGTATACTCCCGGGCGGAACATGCATATGGGGAATGAGAGTCCATGAGTAGTGGGCATAAGAAGGCATCCTGGGAAGAATCCTTCCGATTATTCTGTGCAGTTTTCCATGTAACCTCAGCCTATACTAGGATTCCTTTCCTTGGGTGGAGCTTAGTCCCAACTCGGGGGTGACCCATTGCTGAGCGTGATGAGAAGTGTGGTCTAAGGCTGGGAGGTTCGTGGAAGGCTTGCACGTGGTTGGTGGAATTACACCAGTAATAAAAGATAAGAGTTAATTTTGTACTTAATTTATAAGTATATGCATGTCTTTGATTCTTGCAATATTATCATGTATTCCACTGTAATCATGAATTACTGTTAATCCCATTAAACCCGCAAGTTAGTCGTAATTATGTGATTACTCTATTTGGTTTAGTTAAATGTGTGTAATATGACTTAATTCATGTTATATATATAAGTTTGAAAATTTTGTTTCCACACAGTAGCGTTTGCCTGGTCGTGGGGTTGACGGCTGGGGATGTTATAGTATGGTATCAGAGCATGGTTTACAACACTGAACCTGAATGGGCTAGATAAGTGGTCATTGGACCCGAAGTTTAGGTGGGAATCGTGTTTGGAAGAACCGATTTTTGGACCTTTGAATGTTCCAGAGTGCCAAGGAGTCACTTGGTTGTGTTACAAAGCTCAGGAGGTGTAGCGGTATTTTAGAACCCGCAGCCAGTGTGGTATATGGCCACATGGAGAGAGAGAGCTCAACGCATGAAGTGTTGGAGACGTTGGATCTGATCGGGAGGAAAGGAGATCCCTTACGACCGTTATATCTAGAGAAGGTGCTGGAAGGATATCCGAGAAGCCATTCGGGAGTTCGACTCAAGTTAGTCGCGAGAACCTTTCGGATTTTTCAAATTCGGGAGATGGGAAGTGAGGAGAGGTGAACACCTCTGAAACCCGAAACCCTGAAATCCCAAAATGATCTCCACCATAGATCATAGGAGAGGATCTTGACTATTGGATCAAGTAGATGAATAGACCATAATTTCAAAATTTCGGCAAACGAAAATTTGAAATGTGTGGATGCACAAACTCTCGATGAACAAAACTCTGAAACGAAAAGTGAAAGTGGTGGAACCCTGTGATGTTGCCGGAAGTGATGTGGACCTTCTTAAGGACACCATGTGTCATTACCTTGGTTGGCGACAGATTTGCTGTGGGCCCAAGGGGAGAGAGGTCGGAAGTTCAGGAGTTTCATTTAGAGAGCTTTGTAGCACCTAACAGTTTAGGGTTTGATCATGGCCCTTGGATGCATGGGTTGGGGACTAAGAAAACGGGGGCTATCGCCTAGAAATTGCAGAGCCAAACAGAGATCAGACCATTCGTGGAACTGAAACGTTTTCTTATTCGTGTTGGTTTATGAATGTTGTAGTTTTATTAAGGGTTTAAGGCCTGACAAACTTCGGTTAACTACACGTTGTGTGTGCAGAGTTCAACGAGTGTCAGGACAGCCACGAATCGATGTCGAGTATAGGATTGGAAGAGGTGTGGATTTCCTCCAATTCAGAGAATGAAAGAGAAGGAAGGGATGTCAAATTGGGAGTCGAAGGATCGAAATCCAATGGGCATGAAAGAGAATTGGATAAGGAAGGGCATATGATGAAAATCATTGAAACATTGCAGAAATATGCCCAGGCTCACTGAGTCGATAGCCAAAATCTCATGAGGGTCAGGGATCAACAGGGTGAATTCAACTTAAAGATGTTGAAGAGCCTGGAAAGAATAGAAAGGAAATTGGAAAAGGGGAGTGACACAAGCAAAACAGGGAGTCATAGGACCCCTGAGAGAAAAAGAAGATCAAGGAGTGGTAGCAGACATCGTCGTCGTTCCCCAAAGCATTCTGGTAAGGAAGCACACAGTAGTTCAAGACCATCCCCTACCATAAAGCACCGAAGATCTAGAGTGGATGAATTGAAAGGGGAGATGAACAAGATTAAGCCTCCTACATTTTATGGATAACATAAGAAGGAGGAAGATGCCGAAACATGGTTGCTTGGAATGAGGAAATATTTCCAACTGCAAAATTATTCCTCTCATGCAGAAGGAAGAATTGCGATGTATGAACTAAAAGGAAAAACATCCATGTGGTGGCATCAACTTGTGCAGGTGCAACACATTAGAGAGAAAGATATCACTTGTAAGTAATTCAATAGGTATTTCGAAAGGAAATACCTGACTAAAAGATACCATGACAGAAAGATGAAGGAGTTCTTCGAACTCAAGATAGGAAGAGGTATCTGAGTTGAATGCCACCTCCCATTGGTGACAATATTCAGTATGATGATCCTAAGACTATGGAATAAACAACAAGAAGAGGGAAATGCTTATATGAACAACAAAGAGAAAAGCCTACCTTTCAGAAGGCTTGGGATGACCAGAGGAAGTTTAAGAAAGAACAGAGGTAGAAGGGAAACAAACCTCCCTTTTTAAGAAATAGTCCTCAAGGACAGCCATCATTTAGAGAACGGAGAATGGATGAAGTGGGGGAACAAAGGCTGAGATAGACGCCTATTCAGTGTTGGAGCTGTAAAGAGAACCACAAGTACAAAGATTGTCCCCATAAAAATGGCAAAGCAAGAGCTGTCCTTAATGTTCGACAAGTTGAAACAGTGGAGGACATGGGCAATAGAATGCCAAGGATCTATTCGGCCCTGCACAACAAGCAAGCTGAATTTCAGTCGCACATGATTGAAGTGGAAGGTATGATTAACAACCAACCATTTATTATTTTAATTGATTTAGGGGCTAGCCATAGTTATGTAGATCCTAGGGTCATGGAAAGTTTGCATTTATCAAGAAGAAAACATGAAAAGTCTTGGTTAGTGCAGTTGGCTACATGAACCAAGAGGAAAGTCACTGAGTTGGTTAAGTCTTGTCCTGTGGACATGAAGGGATTGAGCACGAAAGCTGAATTGAATATTCTTCCTTTAGGCTCTTATGACTGTTTAATCATGATGGACTAGTTGGACCAACACCATGCCTTCCTGGACTATCGTAACAAGGAATTTACCTGCCTGGATGAGGAGGGGAATCAAAAAATAGTCCAAGGAATTCCCAGAGCTGTGGTTGTTAGAGAAATATCAACAATGCAACTGAAAAAGTGCTACATGAAAGGCTATCAATTGTTTTCAGCCCGTGTGGAGGAAGCATCCAGAGATGAAGTCTCAAAGATTGGAGACCATGTGGTACTAAAAGAGTTTGAAGACATATTTTAGGAGGTACCCGGACTACCTCTGAAGAGAGATATCGATTTCTCTATAAATTTGATGCCTAGAGTAGCTCCAGTGTCGAAAGCTCCTTATAGAATGAGTACGCCAGAGCTGAAAGAGTTGCAATTGCAGCTTGAAGAGCTTCTAAAGAAGGGGTACATTCACCAAGAATGTCACCTTGGGGTGCCCCGGTCATGTTTGTGAAGAAGAAGGATGAGACATTGAGGCTATGCATTGATTTCAGACAATTGAACAGAGTAACTGTCAAGAACAAGTATCCTCTGCTGAGGATCGACGATCTTTTCAATCAGTTGAAAGGTGCAAAAATATTTTTGAAGATAGATCTCAGATCGGGATATCACCAGGTAAGAATAAAGGATGAAGACATCAGCAAGACCACCTTTAGAACAAGTTATGGTCATTACGAGTTCACAGTGGTACCGTTTGGGCTATCGAACGCACCTGCTGTTTTTATGTGCTTGATGAATGGTGTATTCAGGGACTATCTAGACAAGTTTGTCATAGTCTTCCTGGATGAAATTTTGGTGTATTCCAAGTCAGAGGAA
>JASDQU010241615.1:138689-154108 GCA_032191745.1 Picea mariana
GTAGCAAAGATACAACAGAGTGAGAGACCACAGAAAGAGGAAATTACACCTTGGAAGCTGATGGAATACTTCTGTACAAAAACAGAGTGTATATACCCAATGTCCAGGGTTTGAAACTTGCGATTCTAAGAGAAATGCATAACATGACTTATGCTGGGCACCTTGGATATGAGAAGACTGTGGCAGTAGTCAGGAGCCATTACTTTTGGCCAGGTATGAAGAAATAGATCACTGAATATATCGCCAGATGTATGGAATGCCAGAAGGTTAAAGCTTAGCACAAGCACCCAGCAGGGTTGCTACAACCTTTTCCCATTCCTGAATGGAAGTGGGAAGTGGTGACAATGGATTTTATTACAGGATTGCCTAGAACAGACAAGCTGCATGATTCGATCATGGTAGTGGTGGACAAGCTTACAAAAACTGCTCATTTTATTCCACTGAAAACTACTCACAAGGCAGCAGATGTTGCTGATATTTTCATGAAGGAAGTGGCACGATTGAACGAAATTCCTAAAATAATTGTGTCCGAGAGAGACCCGAAATTCACCTCGAATTTCTGGAAAGGATTGTTCAAAGGATTCAGAATGAATGTGCAGTTTAGTACAACTTATCATCCTGAGTCTGATGGATAGATAGAGAGGGTGAACAGAGTGATAGAAGACATACTGAGAATGCATGTGATGGAAAAACCATCAAAATGGGAAGACTACCTACACTTGGTAGAATTCGCTTACAACAATGGGTATCAAGCATCATTGAAGATGAGCCCATTTGAAGCACTTTATGGCAGAATGTGCAATACTCCAGTAAGCTGGGATAATCTAGCTGACAGGGGAGTAATTGGGCCAGAGTTTCTCAAGAAAATGGAAGAGCAAATGCTTAAAATTAAGTAGAATTTAAAAGCTTCCCAAGACAGGCAGAAAAGTTATGCTGACAAAAACAGAACCCACAGAGAATTCAAAGTGGGTGATCATGTTTTCCTGAAAGTAAAAGCTAATAGAAGTTCCCTGAAGATGGGAAACTGTGCCAAGTTGGAAGCTAGATTTTGTGGGCCATTTGAAATCCTAGAAAGGATTGGGCCAGTTGAATATATGCTTGCATTACCTGCATCCATGACTGTACATAATGTGTATCATGTTTCATTGCTTAAGAAATATATACCCGATGCTAATCATGTTACCGATTGGAATGTGATTCAGGTGGAGCAAGAAGGTATCCTGCAAGTGCATCCTGTGCGCATATTGGATAGGAAAAGAAAACAACTTCAGAATCGATCTATAGGGCTTGTAAAGGTCCAGTGGACCTGGTACGGTCTCGAGGACATGACATGGGAGCATGAGGATGCTATGCGGGCAGAATTCCGACATCTTTTTGAATATTTTGGAAATATTTTTGATGTTGTGTGAAAGTTGCACTGAGGACAGTGCAAAAATAAGGGGAGGGGATTGTAATATCCCCAAGGACGAGCCCTATTGTAATCATGCTTATGAATTGTAAATCATGTTTTATAGGGTGGTGAGACAAGTTAATATAAGCTGGTAAGGCTTATGAGTTTATTAGGCCGGAGAGCCTATTTTTGTATATGTAATTATGCAGAACATTAATAAAAATATAAACACCGCTGTGTGCAGATCGACCACGATGAATGAGTGATGGGGGACTAAGCTTCCACAGAGTGGGTAAGGGATTGGGGACTGGAAGTTTGAAAAGAGAGGATAAGTGTTGAGCCTAGGGGCTTAAGTCCTTGGGAATAATATTTTGATATTATTCTAAAAGCCATGTGAAATATATGTTTTGTCCTAAGTTTCTGGAAAGGAACGCATGCTGATGGAGTGCATGCAGCTTCATGGGTGACATGTGTCGACCTAGGCACATGTAGTTAAAAAATGCAAAAGTCAGCCGTGGAGGGGGTCGGTCCTCATTCCATCATCCTTTGCGTTTGGTTTCAGATACCCTCATACATCTCTGAGAACCAGAAAACTGAGATGTCTTCCTAAAGACCAAAACATCATTCGTTTGATTCTTTTATTGGTTTGCATCTGTCCTTGACATACCTATGCATCGTTGAGAGAACTGGTCAGGATGGGAAAGTCGACTTGTGAGTTCAAGAACCCAGTCTATCCGCCATTGCAGAGCTGAATCTATACCCAATCTGTCTGTAGGTTGTTGCTTTCTGTTTTTCTAAGTGGGGTTGTGTTGTGGTTATCCTCACCATGCGGGTATTGAGTCAGAAGGGGCTGAAGAACGAAGTTGTAAGACCCTTAGTTGAAGTGGCAGTTTTTCAAGCCTGTGAGAAGCTATTTCCAGGTGAAGGAGTCTGCTGGGAAGTGGTATTCTTCCAGAGAGAGTCCAGCACCAGTTACGGAGATCTAAGACTTCCTGATATGGCCTGTTACCGAGACCTAGAGAGGGAGGTGAAGCACTGATTTACTATGCTTGTGAAGGTGTATACTCCCAGGTGGAATAAGCATGTGGGGAATGAGAGTCCGTGAGTAGTGTGTGTAAGAAGGCATCCTGGGAACAATCCTTCTGGTTATTCTATGCAGTTTTCCCTGTAACCTCAACCTAGACTAGGATTCCTTGCCTTGGGTGGAGTTTAGTCCCAACTCAGGGGTGACCCACTGCTGAGCGTGATGAGAAATGTGGTCTTAGGCTGGGAGGTTCATGGAAGGCCTGCACGTGGTTGGTGGAATTACGCCAGTAATAAAAGATAAGTGTTAATTTTGTACTTAATTTATAAGTATATGCATGTCTGTGATTCTTGCAATATTAGCATGTATTCCACTGTAATCATGAATTACTGTTAATCCCAATAAACTTGCATGTCTGTCGTAATTATGTGCTTACTCTGTTTGGTTTAGTTAAATGTGTGTAATATGACTTAATTCATGTTATATATATAAGTATGAGAATGTTGTTTCCGCATAGTAACGTTTTCCAGGTTGTGGGGTTGACGACCGGGGACATTACAGTATGGTATTAGAGCATGGTTTACAATACTAAACCTGAATGGGCTGGATAAGTGGTCATTGGACCTGAAGTTTAGGTGGGAATCGTGTTTGGAAGAACTGATTTTTGCACCTTTGAATGTTCCTGAGTGCCAAGGAGTCACTTGGTTGTGTTACAAAGCTCAGGAGGTGTAGCGGTATTATAGAACCCGCAGCCAGTGTGGTATATGTCCACAGGGAGAGAGAGAGTTCAACGCATGAAGTGTTGGAGCCGTTGGATCTGATCAGGAGGAAAGGAGATCCCTTATGACCGTTAGATCCAAAGAAGGTTCCGAAAGGATATCTGAGAAGCCTTTCAGGAGTTTGAATGTCGGGAAAAAGAGGGGTGTGTTGAGACATAGAAACCCGAAAACCCGAGAACCCGAGAAGATATTCACTGTAGATCTGGGAGGAGGGCTCAACCGATAGATCTTGTGGAGTCGCGCTCAAGTTAGTCACGAGAACCTTTCGGATTTCGCAAAGTCGGGAGATGGGAAGTGAGGAGAGGTGAACACCTCCGAAACCTGAAACCCCGAAATCCTGAAACGATCTCCATCGTAAATCGTAGGAGAGGATCTTGACCGTTGGATCAAGTAGATGAATAGAACATAATTTCAGAATTTCAAAAAATGGAAGTTCGAAATGTGTGGATGCATGAACTCCTGATGCCCGAAACTTCGAAACGAAAAGTGAAAGTGGTGGGACCCTATGACGTTGTCGAAAGTGATGTGGACCTTCTTAAGGACACCATGTGTCACTACCTTGGTTGGCGACAACTTTGCTGTGGGCCTAGGGGGAGAGAGGTTGAAAGTTCGGGAGTTAGGAGTTGGAGAGGGAAGTGAGTGCGAGAACCTTCGGGACCAAAACCCCAAAACCCGAAACCCTGAAGCCCCGAAATCCCGAAACCTGAAGTTTCGTTTGGAGAGCCTTGTAGCACCTAGCAGTTTAGCATTTGATCATGACTCGTGGATGCATGGGTTGGTGACTAAGAAAACGGGGGCTATCGCCCAGAAATTGCAGATCCAAACAGAGCTCAAAAAATTCGTGGAATCGAAATGTTTTCTTATTCGCATTGGTTTATGAATGTTGTAGTTTTATTAAGGATTTAGGGCCTGAAAAACTTCGGTTGACTGCATGTTGTGTGCAGATTTCAATGAGTGTCAGGAGAGCTGCGAATCAACACCAACTATAGGAATGGAAGAGGTGCGGATTGCCTCCAATTTAGAGAATGAAAGAGAAGGAAGGGATGTCAACTTGGGAGTCGAAGGATCAAAATCTAATGGGCATGGAAGAGAATTGGATAAGGAAGGGCATATGATGAAAATCATTGAAATATTGTAGAAAGATGCCTAGGCTCGCCGAGCCGATCGCCAAAATCTCATGAGGGTCATGGATTAGTAGGGTGAATTCAACTTAAAAATGTTGAAGAGCCTGGAAAGAATAGAAAGGAAATTTCAAAAGGACAGTGACACAAGCAAAACAGGGAGTCATAGGACCCCTGAGAGAAAAAGAAGATTGAGGAGTGGTAGAAGACATCGTTGTCACTCCCTAAAGCATTTCGGTAAGGAAGCACACAATAGTTCAAGACCATGCCCTACCAGAAAACACCGAATATCTGGAGTGGATGAATTGAAAGGGGAGATGAACAAGATTAAGCCTCCTATATTTGATGGAGAACATAAGAATGAGGAAGATGTCGAAACATGGTTGCTTGGCATGAGGAAATATTTCCAACTGCAGAATTATTCCTCTCATGCAGAAGGAAGAATTGTGATGTATCAACTAAAAGGAAAAGCATCCATGTGGTGGTATCATCTTGTGCAGGTGCAACACATTAGAGAGAAAGATATCACTTGGAAGGAATTCAAGAGGTATTTCGAGAGAAAATACCTGACTAAAAGTTACTATGAAAGAAAGATGAAGGAGTTCTTTGAACTCAAGCTGGGCAACATGACCATTGATGAATACGAACGAAGCCTTTTGGAATTACTGAAGTATGTTCCATTCATCAAAGATGAGGCTGTCAAGATTCAGAGGTATCTGAGTGGACTTCCACCTCCCATTGGTGACAAGATTCAATATGATGATCCTAAGACTATGGAAGAAACAATAAGAAGAGGGAAATGCTTATATGAACAACAAAGAGAAAAGCCTACCTTTCGGAAGGCTTGGGATGACCAGAAGAAGTTTAAGAAAGAACAAAGGCAGAAGGAAAACAAACCTCCCTTTTTCATAAATAGTCCTCAAGGATAGCCATCATTTAGAGAGCCGAGAATGGCTAAAGTGGGGGAACAAAGGCCAAGAAAGACACCCATTCAATGTTTGGGCTATAAATAGAACCACAAGTATAGATATTGTCCCCATAAAAATGGCAAAGAAAGAGCTGTCCATAATGTTCAACAAGCTGAAACAGTGGAGGACTGTAACACACCCACCATGGGGCTAGAAAATTTTCGGCTTTCTTTCCTTATTCTCGAGGGACAACACTCCCCGAGATTATAAGGAGCCTAGCGTAGTACCTCCTTTCCCTTTAAAGTCCCTCATATGACTGTGACTATGCCCACATTCCTTACTGAGAAGGCACTTCTGCTATCGCGATATGGGGAGTCGTTAGGCAAGCGATCCCTTGCTCTCTTGACTTTCGAAGGGCCGAAACCCAAAATGGACCTAACTGCTTATCGAGATTAACAAAAACCCAAAATAAGTTTGGTACTCTACCCTTCGGGGTTTCCTCCATCGGGATTTCAAGATGTGCGACGACAGGAGGTCTCGCACCTGGGTTTCCAGGGAGCCGAAAACTCTGAAACCTGCACACACACACACACACACACACACACACACACACACACACACATATGTCCCGCAACCTATTTCGTGAATTCACAAATTGGGTTTTCGGGATATGCAACGACAGGAGGTCTCACACTTGGGTTTCCCGGGAGCCGAAGCTCCTAAACCTACATACATGTATATATATCGCTCAACCTATTTCAGGAATTTGCAAACCAGGTTTTCAGGACTGGAAAGCAAAAGAGAACTTGCCGATAGGAATCCCGGGTATCGAAACATCGAAACACCATATCTCATCTGCACTATTATTATTTCGGGAGTTTGTAATTCGGGTTTTTGGGACTGGCGAGCACAAGAGAACTTGCCGATAAGTATCCCGGGTGCCGAAACACCGAAACACCATATCTATCCGTGCTAAGCCATTTCGGCATTTCTCCCTTCAGGATTTCACGTTATGTGAGAACAAGGGGTCTCGCTCCTAGGTTTCCCGGAAGTTGAAACTCCAGAACACCAAACTCTAAACATGCTCCACTATTTCGGGGTTTCCTCCATTGGGATTTCGCGAGTCGGGGTTTCGAGATTGGCAAATACATGGGGCCTGCACTTAGGTACCCTGGGTGCTGAAATATCGAAATATAATAACTTCTCCACACTCTATCTTTTTGGGATTTCGCAAGTCGGGATTTCAGAACTTGCGAGTACAAGGGAACTCGCCCTTGGATATTCCTGATGCCGAAATACCGAAATATCGAGATTTAGCTACACGTTTTCATTTCGGGATTTCGCATGTCAGGATTTCGGGACTTGCGAGTACAAGGGAATTCGCCCTTGGGTATTCTAGGTACCGAAATGCCAAAATATCGTAACTTATCCACACGCTATCGTTTCAGGATTTCGCAAGTCGGGGTTTCGGGACTTGCGAGTACAAGGGAACTCGCCCTTGGGTTTCCTGGATACCAAAACTCCGAAATACCAACTCTTAAACTTGCTCATCTTATTTCGGGGTTTCTTCCATCGGGATTTTGCAAGTCGGGGTTTCGGGACTTGTGAGTACAAGGAAACTCACACTTCGGTACCCCGGGTGCCAAAACACTGAAATGTCCTAACCCATCCACCCACTGTCATTTTGAGATTTCGCAAGTCGGGGTTTCAGGACTTGCAAGTACAAGGGAACTCGCACTTAGGTACCTCGGGTGCCGAAATACCGAAATGTCGAAGTCTAAGAGGACCATTCTCTCTCGTGCAGGGTTTTAAGACTTACACCATAAAATCCTCCAGCAAATTCTTGGATAAAATTTCAAAAAAGGGTTTCCCTGTGGGGAGATCTATCTAGGGCATTACTTGAGACAAATAAGGGAATAAATTTCTTGAGAACAGACTTGAAAACTGAATCCGTTCAATATATATATATATATATATATATATATATATATATATATATATATATATATATATAAGCCATAGGTGGTCTTTCCAATATAGGCATACAACCACCATTTCTAATCAAAACACCATACAGACAGTCTTATACTGAAACCATTCATAATTGCACAAACCATGAACATACATGTCAAAATATTAATTTCAAGATACGAGATATAACACTTATCGGAAAAACACCAGGTTTGATGCAACTGCTGAGAGGGGTGATCGTTTCCACCTAACCGTAGGCTCAGTGATTCCGAATGGATTTACCACTAGCCACCCCCTGAGCTTAGACCACGATGCTGTGAGACTGAGTCTCTGTTTGTGAGAAGTTGAGAATGAAGGTTACTCTCCTTCTTCTCTGCTTATCCATCACTCTGTATATTTTTCTAGAGTCCTTTCGATTTCTCCCCTCTTGCGATCTCTGTCGCGACTGCCCCCTTCCACACCTCTTTCTTTCCTTTTTTTTTCTGGTGAGGTTGCGTGTGGCACGAACTTCTCTGTGGTGGTCAGGTCTGAGGCTTCCATGGATGGGCGGTTCACCCCCATCCCTCATTAATTCATGAGGAGCGAGTAATTCATTTCGGGGCCAGTGAGCCGCTCTTGATCTTCGGGCCAGTGAAGACCAAATATGGTATTGGTTTCAGTGGAAGTTAACGCCACCATTCTAGGTGCCTTCTACCACCTTTCATCAGCCATCGTGGTCTCTTTTCAGCACACCCCCCTCCCAGTATTCCTGCAACATATATTCATAACATTATTTACATTCGTCGACCTTTTATACTAAGGTCCATTCAAAATCACACATTCACATCTTTGAGTCTACCATAGTTCTTGGCCAGTATAGTTATTTTTACAGACTGGGGGAAACAAAGTGTTACAATTCCCCCCCCCTTAAAGGAACATCGTCGTCGATGTTCTATCTATCAATATGACATGTATGTACAGAGGTAAACAAAATCGAATATGCTTGTTTCATGGCATCCTCCATTTCCCATGTAGCCTCATCTAGGCCAAAATGTCTCCATTGCACCTTGACCTGTGCAATGGTTCGGTTCTGGAGTGGGGTTTCCTTTCTGTCCAGTATGCATTGAGCTTATGGTAGGAATTCTCCCTCCGGTTCCACCTGGATCATAGACCAGTCAATTATATGATTAGAATCATGTACACATTTCTTCAATAATGAAACATGGAAAACATTATGTGCTTTTACTGTGGGAGGAAGTGCTAGCCTATAGGCTATAGGTCCCACTCTATCTAGAACCTCAAAGGGTCCACAATACCAAGGTGCCAACTTGGCACAAGCTCCCATTTTCAGGGAACTCTTCCTGGGCCTAACTTTGAAATATACATGGTCTCCCATCTTGAACTCTCTTGGAGTTCTCTTTTGGTCAGCATAACTTTTCTATCGGTTCTGAGCGACCTTCAGGTTTTGTTTTATCTGAGTCACTTGCTATTCCATTTCTTTCAACATGTCGGGTCCAAAAGAAATTCTGTTTATGGGATTAATCCAACTGATAGGAGTGTTACACGGCCTACCATAGAGGACTTCGAAGGGACTCATCTTTAAGGATTCTTGGTAGCCGTTGTTGTAGGAAAATTCCACCAGTTGTAGGTTGTCTTCCCACTTCTTGGGTTGATGCATTACATGCATTCTTAGCATGTCTTCTAGTATTTGATTCACTCTTTCTGTTTGTCCATTGGTTTGAGGGTGATAGGAAGTGATAAATAGCAACTTGGTCTCTAAACCCACCATCAGTGATTTCCAAAAGTTGGAAGTGAATTTCATGTCTCTGTCAGACATGATCTCTTTCAACATACCATGCAGTCTGAATATCTCTTTCATGAATACCTGAGCAATGTCTATTGCCTTGCAAGTCGAATTGATGGGGATGAAATGAGCAGACTTGCTCAATTTATCCACCACTACCATAATGACGTCATTCTGTTTGGTTGAGGTTGGTAACCCAGTGATGAAATCCATGGAGATGGTTTCCCATTTCCATTCTGGGATTGGTAAAGGTTGCAATAATTTTGCTGGGTGTCGGTGTTTTGTTTTAACCTGTTTGCACTCTATGCATTTGGCTAAGTACTCGGCTATGTATTTCTTCAACCCAGGCCAGTAGAATTGTTTCCTTGTGGCCGTGATCATCTTCCGGTATCCTGGATGACCAGTATAGGGTCTTTTATGTAGTTCATCCAGTATGAACCTCTTCAAGTCATCACAATTTGGGATATACAATTTGCTTCGGTAAGTGAGCAGACCTCCTTCCATCATTTGGTAGTCTCCGTACTTTACCCCAGTGGGCTCTTGCTGTAGGTACGAGGTCACCGTCTGGATGAAGGAATCTATTTCTTGTCCATTTCTGACTCGTTCCTTGACATCCGTCTTACAGGTGCTCACCGCTACAAGGTGAATTGTTTTCATACTTATGCTAAGGGAATCGACCACCCTATTTTCCTTTCCTTTAATGTGTTTGATTTTGAAATAAAACTTGCTAAGGATGGCCATCCACCTAGCTTGTCTGGCATTGAGATTCAGTTGGTCAAACAAATATCGCAATCCACAGTGATCTGTCATAAGTACAAATTTCCTTCCTAGTAGGTAACGCCTCCACATTTTTAAGGCGTGCACTATAGCGGCCAACTCCAGATCATGGGTCACATAGTTGACTTCGTGCTCATTCAATTTTCGGGACTCATAGCAGATCACACTTCCTCCCTGCATAAGGACTCCTCCGAGCCCTTCCTTATAGGCATCTGTGCACATGATGAAGTTAGCTTCGGGATTAACGATCTTCAGCACGGGTGCGTGGGTCAGTAGATGTTTCAGGGTTTGAAATCTTTCTTCACATTTTTGTGTCCATGTAAATTTTGTCCCCTTTTTCTGGAGGGCAGTGATTGGACAACCAATCTTGGAGAATCCTTTTATAGATCTCCTATAGTATCCTGCTAATCCCATAAAGGATCTGATATCTGAAACGTCCTTTGGGGTAGGCCATTCCATAATATACTTGATTTTGTCAGGGTCTACTGCTACTCCTTCTTCATATAGGACATGGCCTATGTAATGTATTTTCTTCTGGAAGAATTCACATTTTCTGAATTTGGCATAGACCTGATGTTCTCTTAGCACTTGCAGCACAAGCCTAAGATGCTCTTCATGCTCTTCTCCATTCTTGGAGTAAATTAATATATCATCAATAAAAACCAACACAAATTTGTCTAGGAATTTGCTGAGTACATTGTTCATCAAGCACATGAAAGTGGCAGGGGCATTGGTTAACCCAAATGGCACTACCACAAACTCATAGTGACCATACCTCATCCGGAAGGCAGTTTTATGGATGTCTTCACNGATTCAGAATTGATGGTATCCCAACCTCAAGTCAATCTTTGAGAAAATAGACACACCCCCCAATTGATCGAACAAGTCATCGATCCTGGGCAAGGGGTACTTGTTCTTTATGGTTACCTTATTGAGTTGTTTATAATATACACACAGTCTAAGGGTACCATCCTTCTTTTTCACAAATAGGACTAGTGCTCCCCATGGAGACACGCTGGGCCGGATATAGCCCTTATCCATCATTTCTCTCAATTACAATTTGAGTTCAACTAGTTCAGGTGTGATCATCCAGTAGGGTGTCCTAGACACCAGCACCACTCCCGGTGCAAGTTCTATCAAGAAGTCAATGTCCCTTCTCGGAGGTAGACCCAGTACCTCTTCCAGAAATACATATTTGTACTCTCTCAGGGTAGGTTGGTCTTCGAGGCTTGGTTTGTTGCCTTCAATTGTTTTCAACACCTATATTGCATATAGGGGACATCCTTTTCGACAATACTTTCTCATTTGTAGAGCTGATATTTGTCTCATCGAGACAGACTTTCAAATCCCTTGAAGGGTTATCCTTTTTCCTTCTTTACTTACACATTCTAAGGTTTTATGGTAACAATCCGATCTGGCTTTATGGGTGGCTATCCAGTCCATACCAATCAACAGATCATACGATCCCAGGGGTAATATGTTAAGGGTTGCTTGGGTGGGGAATTCACCCAACATTAAATGGCAGGCTGGTATGACCTCTGCTACCCTTCTTTTGGTGCTAGTGGCTAACTGTACCAACCATGGCTTGGTAGGTTTATGTGCCTATAGTTTACACTTATAAATAGTCTTAGGGGCTATATAACTCAAGTTTGAACCAGGGTCAATCAGAATAGACACTAGATGGTTGGAAATCATACCTTCTATTTCCACCACTGAAGCTTGGTGGTCGGCTTGGTTATTATCCAAGGCTGCATAAATTTGTGGCACACTCCTAGCCACATCATTGATGGTGGTAGCTTCCTGAATGCTGTAAATTCTCCGAATATTCTATTGTCGGTGTGGACAGTCTCTCAGTAGATGTTCTTCTCCACAACCCCAACATTTCAAAGGTTCTCTCTTTGGGTTATCAGCCTTCACTGGTACAGATCCAGAAGTTTTATTTCCGCCCAAGGAGGGAAAGTTCTGCTGGTGTACACTCTGGGCTGGAAAACTCATCCTTGAGTTCTTCTTATAGTTCTTAAATCTTGGGGATTTAATCCCCTTTCTCTGAAATCCTGAACTATTCTTCGCTTTCCAGCCTTCGCGAGGTTCTGTCTGATGTCCAAACTATTCATGACAATTTATTGTCTTTCAGATAGTGCCTTCTAGGGTCTTTGGCTCATCAAATTCAATTTTGTTCCGATAGTCCTTAGGTAGTCCATTGATGAAACGTTGCACCTTTTCCTTTTCTTCTTTTATATAAGGTACATACCTCAACAAATCAAGGAATTTGCTGACATGTTCCTCTATAGTGAGTTGCCCCAGTTTGAGTTCATAGAATTCTTTAGTCTTTTCGTCGAAATATTTTTTCGACAGATACTTCTTCCATAAGTATTTCTCAAACCGTTCCCAAGATAGGTCCTCTTTGTGAACCCCTTTCACATTCTTAAGGTCTTCCCACCAAATGGAAGCCTTTTTGTTCAAGTTGAAGGTGGCCACTCGTGCCTTCAAATTTTCTGAGAAGTCATGGACTCTGAAATACTTCTTTAGTCCAAGTAGCCAGACCTCTGCTTCATCTCCCTTCTTTATTTCACCATCGAAGGAGGGTGGTTTGGCCTTCCTAAATTCTTTGAATTTATGAACCTTGGAAAGCTTTCACTTCTTCTATCTTCTTTGGGAATAAGAACTAGTTCTGCTGCTAGAAGAGCCCTCCGAACCACCAGCTTCCTTCCCAAAGGAATCGTCCACCACTTGTCCTTTACCTCTGGGATGGACCTTTTTCGAGGTGATCCTCTCAGTGTGGCCACTGATATGACCATGTTTCTATATTTTAGGTTCATGCTGCAATTGTCTTTGTAGGTCAGATAAGCTTTGCAGTAAAACTGCGTTAATTTCTGTTTGCTTGTCTTGTTCTTTCATCATCCTCTCATTGTCAGCCTTGCAGCTTTGTAATTTGATCACGAGGATCCTCACAGTCTCAGCTAGATCTGGAGGGGTCCCTACTTCCCTCGTTTTGTCAGACTCTTCATCTCTATTGTGGGAGCCTTCCCCCACCTCTTGGTGAGTCACCATTCTATGCGTCTGTAATTTCCCGTGGCTGATCGTTCACTTTGTGTGCAAAAGAAAAACACTGGTTGTTAGTCAATATTTATATTCATTTATAACCAGTACATAATTCATATTTTTCACATGCACACACACACAATAGGAGTTTTCATTCTTAACTTCGACTTTTGATTAAGAAGGTTAAGACAGGGGGTTACTCCTTTTAGGAGTGTTTTGAACGGAGCTCCTGTGCAACTTGTTCATGAGCCCAAGCAGGCCAAGTGTTGTAACCATGCTCTAATACCAATTTGTAACACACCACCATGGGGCTAGAAAATTTTCGGCTTTCTTTCCTTATTCTTGAGGGACAACACTCCCCAAGATTATAAGGAGACTAGCACAGTCCCTCCTTTCCCTTTAAAGTCCCTCATATGAATGGTGTATTCATGGACTCTCTAGACAAGTTTTTCATAGTCTTCCTGGATGACATTCTGGTGTATTCCAAGTCAAAGGAAGAGCATGAACAACACCCAAGGATGGTGTTGCAAGTGTTGAGAGAACACTAGCTATATGCCAAGTTGAGAAAATGCTCGTTTTATCAAAGGCAGATCCATTACTTGGGGCACATTATTTCAGAAGAAGGGATGTCCATGGATCCTGAGAAGGTTGAGGCCATCAAAGAATGGTCAAAACCAAGGAATGTGGCGGAAGTTAGATCCTTTATGGGTCTAGCGGGATATTACAGAAGGTTTATCACAGGGTTCTCAAAGATAGCTCACACTATCACTTCCTTGCAAAGGAAGGAGAAAAAGTTTCAGTGGACTGAAGAGTGTGAGAAAAGTTTCCAGCGATTGAAGCTGCTGTTAACCAATGCTCCAATCTTGAGGATTGCAGATCCAAATGTGGATTTCGTGGTGTGCACAAATGCGTGTAAAGAAGGGTTGGGAGGAGTTCTCAGTCAGAATGGATTCGTAATCTTTTATGAGTCTAGGAAGCTGAAAGAGCACGAAAAGTATTATGCCACTCACGATTTGGAATTGGCAGCAATCGTTCATGCTCTGAGAAAATGGAGACATTACCTCATGGGAAGGAGATTTGAATTGAGAACAGACCACAATGGTCTGAAATACTTGTATGACCAACCTACCTTAAATGCCAGGCAGAGTAGTTGGCTAGAGTTTCTGTGTGAATACGACTTTGATATCAAGCATATCAAAGGGAAGGAAAACAAGGCGGCCGATGAACTCAGCAGAAAGGTGCACAACTTACATGCTTCAGCCATTAGCATGTACATGACTAATATTAAGGATATAATTTTGGAAGTTGCAAATGCAGATTTGCAGTATAAAGACTTGGTAGCAAAGCTACAACAGAGTGAGAGACCACAAAAAGAGGAAAATTACACCTTGGAAGCTGATGGAATACTTCTGTACAAAAACAAAGTGTATATACCCAATGTCCAGGGTTTGAAACTTGCGATTCTAAGAGAAATGCATAACGTGACTTATGCTGGGCACCTTGGATATCAGAAGACTGTGGAAGTAGTCAGGAGCCATTACGTTTGGCCAGGTATGAATAAAGAGATCGCTGTATATATCGCTAGATGTATGGAATGCCAGAAGGTTCAAGCTGAGCATAGGCACCCAACAGAGTTTCTACAACCTTTGCCCATTCCTGAATGGAAGTGGGAAGTGCTGACAATGGATTTTATTACAGGATTGCCAAGAACAGACAAGCTACATGATTCGATCATGGTAGTGGTGGACAAGCTTACAAAAGATGCCCATTTTATTCCACTGAAAACTACTCACAAGGCAACAGATGTTGCTGATATTTTCGTGAAGGAAGTGGCACGATTGCATGAAATTTCTAAAACAATTGTTTCCGTCAGAGACCCCACTACTACATATGGGCGGATTATTCCACGAAAAATTTCCATGCTTCCACTAGTTTCATATTTTTTTTAAACAGGGTGGGATTTTCGTCGCTATTTCCATGAAAGTTCATCGCAATATCGATGAAAATATTAATTTAACCTAGTTAGGATTTTCGTTGATATAGCGAAAAACTTTCGTGGCAATAGTGATGAAAATTTTTCCTATCTCATTGGTCGGTGTTAACGGCTAGTTGACTATTTTATCTATATATACGTGACTTTAAGAGACTTTGTGACACAATTGCTATAGTTGCGACACTGTTCTTGGATTTTCTTTGAGTTTTTTATTTTTTCCGTCACCCACCGGTTGAGAAAATCCAATTATCGATCTACATAGCTCTAATTTTGAACTTGCAAGGTTAGTATGTTATTTTTTATTGATGTACTCATTTAACTTGTAATTTTTTTTTCAAATGTCGAAATTGCATTTAGCTTATTTTTTCCTTGATAATATATTTATATAATATCTGTAGTACCATATTTCATGTCTTTGGTTTTTGGATATAGTTAGTATATTCAATGGAAAAGGGTATGTGGATTCCATAATATTCTAGGTTTATGGAATCCACATACCCTTTTTGTTAATGTTTATGCCATTATTATAGTTCTTTGCATTTCAATAGATAAGAGCATCATAAGAACAAGATCACTGAGAAATACACATTCACAAGAGACACAACATTTATCCTGGGAAACCCTCTAGGGG
>JASDQU010241615.1:162754-178859 GCA_032191745.1 Picea mariana
TATAGGGCTTGTAAATATCCAGTGGACTTGGTACGGTCCCGAGGATGTGACATGGGAGCATGAGGATGTTATGCGGGCAGAATACCCACATCTTTTTGAAGATTTTGGAAATCTTGTTGATGTTGTGTGAAAGTTGCACTGAAGATAGTGCAAAAATAAAGGGAGGGGATTTTAATATCCCCAAGGACGAGCCCTGTTGTAATCATGCTTATGAATTGTAAATTATGTTTTATAGGCTGGTGACCCAAGTTAATATAAGCTGGTAAGGCTTATGAGTTTATTACGTCGGAGAGCCTAACTGTTAAGGCCGAGAGCCTGTTTTTGTATATGTAATTATGCAGAACATTAATAAAAATATAAACAGCGTTGCGTGCAGATCGACCATGATGAATGAGTGATGGGGGACTAAACTTCCACATAGTGGGTAAGGGATTGGGGGATGGAAGGTTGGAAAGAGAGGCTAAGTGTTGAGCCTAGGGGCTTAAGTCCTTGGGAATAATATTTTAATATTATTCCAAAAGCCATGTGAAATATATGTTTTGTCCTAAGTTCCTGGAGAGGAACGCATGCTGATGGAGTGCATGCATCTTCATGGGTGACATGTGTCGACCCAAGAACATGCAGTTAAAAAATACATAAGTCAGTCGTGGAGGGGGTTGCTCCTCATTCCATCATCCTTTGCGTCTGATTTGGGATACCCTCACGCAGCTCTGAGAACCAGAAAATCGAGACGTTTTCCTGAAGACCAAAACATCATCTGTCTGATTCCGTTATTGGTCTGCGTCTTTCCTTGACATACCTATGCATTGTTGAGAGAAATGGTTAGGAGGGGGAAGTCAACTTGTGAGTTTAAGAACCCAGTCTATCCGCCATTACAGAGCTGAATCCGTACCCGATTTGTCTGTAGGTTTCTTCTTTCTATTTTCCTGAGTGGGGTTGTGTCTTGGTTATCCTCACCATGCGGGAATTGAGTCTGAAGGGGCTGAAGAACCGTCTTGTAAGACCCTTAGTTGAAGAGATAGTCTATCAGGCCCGTGAGAGACTATTTTTAGGTGAAGGAGTCTGCTAGGAAGTGGTATTCTTCCATAGAGAGTCCAACACCAGCTACGGAGCTCTAAGACTTCCTGATCTGGCCTATTGCCGAGACCCAGAGAGGGAGGTGAAGCACTGATGGACTGTTCTTGTGAAGGTGTATACTCCTGGGCAGAAAATGCATGTGGGGAATGAGAGTCCATGAGTAGTGGGCGTAAGAAGGCATCCTGGGAAGAATCCTTCTGATTATTCTGTGCAGTTTTTAGTGTAACCTCATCCTAGACTAGGATTCCTTGCCTTGGGTGGAGCTCAGTCCCTACTCAGGGGTGACCCACTACTGAGCATGATGAGAAACGTGGTCTAAGGATGGGAGGTTCGTGGAAGGCTTGCACGTGGTTGGGGGAATTATGCCAGTAATAAAAGATAAGTGTTAATTTTGTACTTAATTTAGAAGTATATGCATGTCTGTGATTCTTGCAATATTATCATGTATTCCGCTGTAATCATGAATTACTGTTAATCCCATTAAACCTTCATGTTAGTCGTAATTATGTGATTACTCTATTTGGTTTAGTTAAATGTGTGTAATATGACTTAATTCATGTTATATATATAAGTATGAGAATGTTGTTTCCACACAATAGCGTTTTCTCGGTCAGGGGGTTGACGGTCGGGGACATTACAGTATGGTATCAGAGCATGGTTTACAACACTGAACCTGAATGGGTTGGATAAGTGGTCATTGGAATCGAAGTTCAGGTGGGAATCATGTTTGGAAGAACCGATTTTTGGACCTTTGAATGTTCCTGAGTGCCAAGGAGGCACTTGGTTGTGTTACAAAGCTCATGAGGTGTAGCGGTATTATAGAACCCATAGCCAGTATGGTATATGGCCACAGGGAGAGAGAGAGCTCAACACATGAAGTGTTGGAGTCGTTGGATCTGATAGGGAGGAAAGGAGATCCCTTACAACCATTAGATCCAGAGAAGGTTTCGAAAGGATATCTAAGAACCCTTTCGGGAGTTCGGCTGTCGGGAAAAAGCAGGGAGCGCTAAGACATAGAAACCCAAAAACCCGAGAAGATCTATGTTGTAGATCTGGGAGGAGGGCTCGACCATTATACCTTTTGGAGTTGCACTCAATTTAGTCGTGAGAACCTTTCAGATTTCGCAAAGTCGGGATATGGGAAATGAGGAGAGGTGAACACCTCTGAAGCCCGAAACCTTGAAATCCCAAAATGATCTCCACCGTAGATCATAGGAGAGGAGATTGACCATTGGATCAAGTAGATGAATAGACCGTAATTTCATAATTTCAGCAAATGAAAGTTTGAAATGTGTGGATGTACGAACTCGCTATACCCGAAACTACGAAACGAAAAGTGAAAGTGGTGGGACCCTATTATGTCACTGAAAGTGATTTGGACCTTCTTAAGGACACCATGTGTCACTACCTTGGTTGGCGACAGCTGTGCTGTGGGCCCAAGGGGAGAGAGGTCAGAATTTTGGGAGTCAGGAGTTGGAGAGGGAAGCGAGTGCGAGAACCTCCGGGACCAAAACCCCAAAACCCGAAACCCCAAAGCCCCGAAATCCTGAAACCCGAAGTTTCATTTGGAGAGCCTTGTAGCACCTAGTAGCTTAGCATTTGATCACGACCCGTGGATGCATGGGTTGGGGACTAATAAAATGGGGGCTATCGCCCAGAAATTGCAGAGCCAAACAGAGCTCAGAAAATTCGTGGAATCAAAATGTTTTCTTGTTCGCGTTGGTTTATGAATGTTGTAGTTTTATTAAGGGTTTAAGGCCCAAAAAACTTCGGTTGAATGCATTTTGTGTGTGCAGAGTTCAACGAGTGTCAGGACAACTGCAAATTGATGCCGAGTATAGGAATGGAAGAGGTGTGGATTGCCTCCAATTCAAAGAACGAAAGAGAAGGAAGGGATGTCAACTTGGGAGTCGAAGGATTGAACTCCAATGGGCACATAAGAGAATTGGATAAGGCAGGGCATATGATGAAAATCATTGAAATATTGCAGAAAGATACCCAGGCTCACCGAACCGATAGCCAAAAAATCCTAAAGGTCAGGGATCAGCAGGGTGAATTCAACTTAAAGATGTTGAAGAGCCTAGAAAGAATAGAAAGGAAATTGGAAAAGGAGAGTGACACAAGCAAAATAGGGAGTTGCAGGACCCCTGAGAGAAAAAGAATATTGAGGAGTGGTAGCAGACATCGTCATCACTCCCCAAAGCATTCAGGTAAGGAAGCACATAGTAGTTCAAGACCATCCCCTACCAGAAAACACCGATGATTTGGAGTGGATGAATTGAAAGGGGAGATGAACAAAACTAAGCCTCCTACATTTGATGGAGAACATAAGCAGGAGGAAGATGCCAAAACATGGTTGCTTGGCATGTGGAAATATTTGCAACTACAGAATTATTCCTCTCATGCAGAAGGAAGAATTGTGATGTATCAACTAAAAGGAAAAGCATCCATGTGGTGGGATCATCTTGTGCAGGTGCAACACATTAGAGAGAAATATATCACTTGGAAGGAGTTCAAGAGGTATTTCTAGAGGAAATACTTGACTAAAAGATATTATGACAGAAAGATGTAGGAGTTCTTCAAACTCAAGTTGGGCAACATGACCATTGATGAATACGAACAAAGTTTTTTGGAATTACTAAAGTATGTTCCATTCATCAAAGATGAGGCTATCAAGATTCAGAGGTATCTGAGTGGACTGCCACCTCCCATTGGTGACAAGATTTAGTATGATGATCCTAAGACTATGGAATAAACAATAAGAAGAGGGAAATGATTATATGAAAAACAAAGAGAAAAGCCTACCTTTCGGAAGGCTTGGGATGACCAGAATAAGTTTAAGAAAGAACAGAGGCAGAAGGGAAACAAACCTCACTTTTTTTCAGAAATAGTCCTCAAGGACAACCATTGTTTAGAGAGCCGAGAATGGCTGAAGTGGGGGAACAAAGGTCGAGACAGATGCCCATTCAGTGTTGGGGCTATAAAGAGAACCACAAGTACAAAGATTGTCCCCATAAAAATGGCAAAGCAGAAGTTGTCCATAATGTTCAACAAGCTGAAACAGTGGAGGAAATGGGTAGTAGAATGCCAAGGATCTATGCGGCCCTCGACAACAAGCAAGCTGAATTTCAGTCGCACATGATTGAAGTGGAAGGTATGATTAACAACCAACCATTTATTATTTTAATTGATTCAGGGGCTAGCCATAGATATGTAGATCCTAGGGTGGTGGAAAGTTTTCATTTATCAAGAAGCAAACATGAAAAGTCTTGGTTAGTGCAGTTGGATATAGAAACCAAGAGGAAAGTCATTGAGTTGGTTAAGTCCTGTCCCGTGGACATGAAGGGATTGAGCACGAAGGATGAATTGAATATTCTTCCTTTAGGTTATTATGACTGTTTAATCAAGATGGATTGGTTGGACCAACACCATGCCCTTATGGACTGCTGTAACAAGGAATTTACTTGCCTGGATGAGGAGGGGAATCAGAAAACAGTCCAAGGAATTCCCAGAGCTGTGGTTGTTAGAGAAATCTCAGCAATGCAGATGAAAAAGTGCTACATGAAAGGCTATCAATCGTTTTCAGCCCATGTGGAGGAAGCATCCAGAGATGAAGTCTCAAATATTGGAGACCATGCGGTACTAACAGAGTTTGAAGATGTATTTCAAGAGGTACCTAGACTACCTCCGAAGAGAGATATCGATTTCTCTATAAATTTGATGCATGGAGCAGCTCTAGTGTCAAAAGATCCTTATAGAATGAGTACGCCAGAGCTGAAAGAGTTGCAATTGTAGCTTGAAGAACTTCTAAAGAAGGGGTACATTCACCCAAGTGTGTCACCTTGGGGTGCCCTAGTCTTTTTTGTGAAGAAGAAGGATGGGACGTTGAGGTTGTGCATTGATTTCAGACAGTTGAACAAAGCAACTGTCAAGAACAAGTATTCTCTGTCGAGGATCGATAATATTTTCGATCAGTTGAAAGGTGTGGAAATATTTTTGAAGATAGATCTCAGATCAGGATATCACCATATAAGAATAAATGATGAAGACATCAACAAGACCTCCTTTATAACAAGGTATGGTCATTACGAGTTCACAGTGGTACCGTTTGGGCTGTCAAACACACTTGTTGTTTTCATGTTCTTGATGAATGGTGTATTTAGGGACTATCTAGAAAAGTTTGTCATAGTCTTCCTGGATGACATTCTGGTGTATTCCAAGTCAGAGGAAGAGCATGAACAACACCTAAGGATGGTGCTGCAAGTGTTGAGAGAACACCAGCTGTATGCTAAGTTGAGAAAATGCTCATTTTATCAAAGGAAAATCCATTACTTGGGGCACATTATTTCAGAAGAAGGGATAGCCGTGGATCTTGAGAAGGTTGAGGCCATCAGAGAATGGTCAGCGCCAAGGAATGTGGCGGAAGTTAGATCCTTTATGGGTCTAGCGGGATATTATAGAAGTTTTATCACATTGTTCTCAAAGATAGCTCACCCTATCACTTCCTTGCAAAGGAAGGAGAAAAAGTTTCAGTGGACTGAAGAGTGTGAGAAAAGTTTCCATCTATTGAAGCAGCTGTTAACCAATGCTCCAATCTTGAGGATTGCAGATCCAAATTTGGATTTCATGGTGTGCACAAATGCATGTAAAGAAGGGTTGGGAGGAGTTCTCAGTCATAATGGATTCATAATCTTTTATGAGTCTAGGAACCTGGAAGAGCACGAAAAGAATTATGCCACTCACGATTTGGAGTTGGCAACAATTGTTCACGCTCTGAGGAAGTGGAGACATTACCTCATGGGAAGGAGATTTGAATTAAAAATAGACCACAACGGTCTGAAATACTTGTTTGACCAACCTACCTTAAATGAAAGGCAGAGTAGGTGGCTGGAGTTTCTCTGTGAATACGACTTTGATATCAAGAATATCAAAGGGAAGGAAAACAAGGTGGTCGATGCACTCAGTAGAAAGGTGCACAACTTACATGCTTCAGCCATTAGCATGTACAGGATTGATATTAAGGATAGAATTTTGGAAGCTGCAAATGCAGAGTTTCAGTACAGAGACTTGGTAGCAAAGCTACAACAGAGTGAGAGACAAAAAAAAGAGGAAAATTACACCTTGGAAGATGATGGAATACTTTTTTACAAAAATAAAATTCATATACCCAATGTCCAGGGTTTGAAACTTGCAATTCTATGAGAAATGCATAACGCGACTTATGCTGGGCACCTTGGATATTAGAAGACTGTGGCAGCAGTCAAGAGCCATTAATTTTGGCCAGGTATGAAGAAAGAGATCGATGAATATATTGCCAGATGTATGGAATGCCAGAAGGTTAAAGCTGAGCACAGGCACCCAGCAGGGTTGCTACAACCTTTGCCCATTCCTAAATGGAAGTGGGAAGTGGTGACAATGGATTTTATTACAGGATTTCCCAGAAAAAACAAGCTGCATCATTCGATCATGGTAGAGGTGGACAAGTTTACAAAAGATGCCCATTTTATTCCACTGAAAACTACTCACAAGGCAACAAATGTTGCTGATATTTTCATGAAGGAAGTGGCATGATTGCATGGAATTCCTAAAACAATTGTGTCTGATAGAGACTCGAAATTCACCTCGAATTTATGGAAAGGATTGTTCAAAGGATTCAGAACGAATCTGAAATTTAGTACATCTTATAATCCTGAGTCTGATGGACAGGTAGAGAGGGTGAATAGAGTGATAGAAGACATACTGAGAATGTATGTGATGGACAAACCATCAAAATGGGAAGACTACCTACACTTGGTAGAATTCGCTTACAACAATGGGTATCAAGCATCATTGAAGATGAGCCCATTTGAAGCACTTTATGGTAGAAAGTGCAATACTCCAGTAAGCTGGGATAATCCGGCTGACAGGGCAGTAATTGGGCCAGAGTTGCTCAAGGAAATGGAAGAGCAAATGCTTAAAATTAAGAAAAATTTAAAAGCTGCCCAAGACAGGCAAAAAAGTTATGCTGACAAAAATAGAACCCACAGAGAATTCAAAGTGGGTGATCATGTTTTCCTGAAAGTAAAAGCTAATAGAAGTTCCCTGAAGTTGGGAAACTGTGCCAAGTTGGTAGCCAGATTTTGTGGGCCATTTGAAATCCTAGAAAGGATTGGGCCAGTGGCATATATGCTTGCATTACCTGCATCCATGACTGTACATAATGTGTTTCATGTTTCATTTCTTAAGAAATATATACCTGATGCTAATCATGTTATCGATTGGAATGTGATTCAGGTGGAGAAAGAAGGTATCCTGCAAGTGCATCCTATGTGCATATTGGACAGGAAAAGAAAATAGCTCTGGAATCGAGCTATAGGGATTGTAAAGGTCTAGTGGACTTGGTACGGTCTTGAGGACACGACATGGGAGTATGAGGATGCTATGCAGGCATAATACTCGCATCTTTTTGAATATTTTGGAAATCTTGTTGATGTTGTGTGAAAGTTGCACTGAGGACAGTGCAAAAATAAGGGGAGGGGATTGTAATATCCCCAAGGACGAGCCATGTTGTAATCATGTTTATTAATTGTAAATCATGTTTTATAAGTTGGTCAACCAAGTTAATATAAGCTGGTAAGGCTTATGAGTTTATTAGGTCGGAGAGCCTAAGTGTTAAGGCCGGGAGCCTATTTTTGTATATGTAATTATGAAGAACATTAATAAAAATATAAACACCGCTGCGTGCAGACCGACCACGATGAATGAGTGATGGGGGACTAAGATTCCACATAGTGGGTAAGGGATTGGGGGCTGGAAGGTTGGAAAGAGAGGCTAAGTGTTGAGCCTAGTGACTTAAGTCCCTGGGAATAATATTTTAATATTATTGCAAAAGCCATGTGAAATATATGTTTTGTCCTAAGTTCCTGGAGAGGAACGCATGCTGATGGAGTGCATGCAGCTTCATGGGTGACATGTGTCGACCCAGGCACATGCAGTTAAAAACTGCAGAAGCTAGCCATGGAGGGGGTTGCTCCTTATTCCATCATCCTTTGCGTTTGATTTTGGATACCCTCATGCAGCTCTGAGAACCAGAAAACCGAGACATCTTCCTGAAGACCAAAACATCATCCATCTGATTACGTTATTGGTCTGTGTCTGTCCTTGACATACCTATGCACCGTTCAGAGGACTATTCAGTAGGGGAAAGTCGACTTGTGAGTTCAAGAACCCAGTCTATCCACCATTGCAGAGCTAAATCTGTACCCAATCTATCTGTAGGTTGTTGCTTTCTATTTTCTTGAGTGGGGTTGTGTTGTGGTTATCCTCACCATGCGGGAATTGAGTCGGAAGGGGCTGAAGAACCAGGTTGTAAGACCCTTAGTTGAAGAGGCAGTTTGTCAGGCCTGTGAGAAGCTATTTCTAGGTGAAGGAGTCTATTGGGGAGTGGTATTCTTCCAGAGAGAGTCCAGCACCAGCTACGGAGCTCTAAGACTTTCTGATATGGACTATTGCTGAGACCTAGAGAGGGAGGTGAAGCACCGATGGACTGTGCTTGTGAAGGTGTATACTCCCAAGAGGAATATGCATGTGGGGAATGAGTGTCCGTGAGTAGTGGGCGTAAGAAGGCATCCTGGGAAGAATCCTTCCAGTTATTCTGTGCAGTTTTCCCTGTAACCTCAGCCTAGACCAGGATTCCATGCCTTGGGTGTAGCTTAGTCCCAGCTCGGGGGTGACCCACTGCTGAGCGTGATGAGCAGCGTGGTCTAAGGCTGGAAGGTTCGTGGAAGGCCTGCATGTGGTTGGTGGAATTACGCTAGTAATAAAAGATAATTGTTAATTTTTTACTTAATTTATAATTATATGCATGTCTGTTATTCTTGCAATATTATCATGTATTCTGCTATAATCATGAATTACTGTTAATCCCATTAAACCTGCATGTTAGTCATAATTCTGTGATTACTCTGTTTGGTTTAGTTAAATGTGTGTAATATGACTTAATTCATGTTATATATATAAGTATGAGAATGTTGTTTCCGCACAGTAGCGTTTTCCTAGTCGTGGGTTTGTCGGCTAGGGACGTTACACTTGGAGATTTATTTAGGCCATACAAGCTCTTCTTCAACCTGCATACCAAATTTTCCTTCCCTTTGACCTAATACCCCTATGGTTGCTGCATATAAATCTAATCCTTCAAATCCCCATGGATAAAAGTTGTTTTTACATCTAATTGTTTAAGATGCAAATATTCTACTTCCACAAGACTTAAAATAGTCCTAATTGAAGTCATTTTAACAACATGAGAAAATATTTCATCAAAATCTATACCTTTCTTTTGTGCAAACCCCTTTACAACAAGGCTAGCCTTGTACTTCTTTTTGCCTCCATCTTCTTCCTTCAACTTGTAAACCCATTTATTCTGTAATGATCTTTTTTCTGCAGGCAACTGAACCAAATCCCAAGTCTGGTTATTTACTAGGGAATTCAATTCCTCTTTCATTCCTTTCGCCCACTTCTTTTTGGTGTCTACCTGCATTGCCTCTTCATAACATTTTAGTTCACCAGAATAAATCAACAATAAATAATACAATGACAGAGACTATTGTTCAAGGGGTCTACTTAACCTGGTAGATCTTCTAACAACACTTGCAGGAGTTTGAGGTACTTGTTGCTCCTGTTGTTGTACATTTTGATTTTCTAGTTCCTTTGGAATTTCTTTTTCAGTGATCTCATCAAGCACTATGTATTATGTTTTTTCTTTTTCTTGTATCTTTCCCTGAAACTAATCTTTGTACATGACCTTCTCTTTGAATATGACATCTCTACTCCTAATGATTTTTTGATTTTCATAATCCCATAAGCGATAACCAAAATCATTAACACTGTATCCAATAAAGGTACACTTCTTGGATTTTTCCTCAAGCTTTGTTCTATTTTTTTTATCAATATGGACAAATGTTTCACAACTGAAAGTCTTCAAAAAATAATAGTTTACCTTTTTACTTGTCCATGCCTCCTCTGGATTCCACCATCCAAAGAGATTGAAGGTCCTTTGTTTATTAAGTAAACAAAAATATCTACAACATCTTCCTTGAACTGTAAGGGAAAACCAACATGAAATCTCATACTACTTGCACGCTCCATGATTGTCCTGTTCATCCTTTATGACACACCATTTTATTGTGGTGTTCCTGGAAATATCTTCTCTATACGAATCCCATGGTATGCACAGTAATCATCAAACTCCTTGTTGCAATATTCACCTCTATTTTATGATCTGAGACACTTCAACCTTTTTCCCATCTCATTCTCAACCAAATATTTCCATTTCTTCAAAGTATAAAAAACATCCGATTTTTTTCAAATGCAATAAACCCAAGTTTTTCTAGTTGCATCATCAATAAAAGTAACATAATAATGAGAGACACCAAGAGATGATACTTGATATGGTCCCCATATATTTGTATGCACAAGATCTAACCTTTCACTCTTCTTTTCTTTTCCGACTCTAAGAAATCTGATTCTCTTCTGTTTTCCATAAACACAATGCTCACAAAAATCCAAATCAATTTGTTTAATATCTGGCAAAAAATGTCTTTTGTGAAGTATATGCATCCCCTTCTCACTCATGTGTCCAAGACTATGATGCCACAATGTTATATCCACTCCTATATAAGCTAAAAAGATAGAAGAGTCAGTATTATCAGTACATAAATACAATGTACCTACCTTATCTCCTTTTTCTATCACCAATGATCCTTTGGTGACCTTCCACACCTTATATGTAAATATGGATATACAACCTTCAATTGCCAACTGCCTGTTGAAATCATATTTTTCTTTAGATATGGTACATGTATTACCTCTTTCAACAACCATTGGTTTCCATTGCTTTGATTTATTTTTACCTTTCCCATTCCAACAATTTTTCATGGTGCATCATCACCCAAATGAACCTATCCAAAATCACCTTGAACATAATCTAGAAAATGTTTCCTATGGGGTGTGGAATGAAATGAAGCCCCTGAATCTACTACCAAAGACTCAAAAATATTATCTATAGAAATAATCAAGGCATCTTGTAACACATCACTTGTTACATTTGTTTCCTGATTTTTCTCCTGATGTCTATCTCTTTGTTTCTTTGGATCTCTGCAATATTTCTTTATATGTCCTTTCTTCCCACAATTCTAGCACTCTATCTTTCCCAGTTTGGATTTGGATCTTCCCTTCCTAGAATTCTTGCGGTTCCTTGAGCCCTTTCCTCTATCCTTTTGTCTTCCCCCGTTCTCCATGTTCAACGCATTACCTGATGTCTCACCTGTGCTTTTCCATCACATTTCCTCACTAAGGATAACACCAACAACATCATCAAATTTTAAAGTATTTGAACTAGAGACATAGTTACTTACAACCATGACCAAGCCTTTCCAACTTTTTGTAAATGAGCACAATATTAGAAGAGCCCTGACCTCATAATCAAATTCCACTTTTACATAACTTAGTTGATTAGTAACCGTATTAAATTCATTTAAATGATCTACAATAGACCCACCTTATGACATCTTCATATTAAATAATCTCTTCATTAGAAATACCTTATTGAACGCCAAGGGTTTTTCATATAGTTTATCCAATGTGTCCATAAACTCCTTCGTTGTCTTTTCTTTCGAAATATTGAAATCCACCGACACTGCTAGGATCAGCCATATCGTTCCTAATGCCTTTTTGTCAAGAACCTCCCATTCTTCATCCATCATGGTCATCAAATTCTTTGCTATTCCTCCTAATGGTAGGAATAGATCCTCTAATATAAATAATCTTCCATCAACATCTTCCATAACTGGTAGTTTTTTCCGTGAAATTTCTCAACCCTAAATTTTCCATCTTCCACCATTGCTCTCACTCGAACCAGGAACCCTCTTTTCCTACGAGTTACCTTTCACTTTGATACCAGTTGTTAGAAAAATAGGACTGTAGAGCAATAAAATAAAACAAATGCGGAAATAAAAACAAAAGATACACAATACAATAAATACATTTATACATGGTTCACCCAGCATGAGCTACGCCCACCAGAGAAATTGCCAAGTCATTCCTTTATTATTATCCAGCAAATGAAGGGATACAACCTACAACAAACCCGCTATAACTTCCTCTTCTTTCTCTCACGGTCTCCTCTCTTAGAATACAATATTCACGAGAATACATAGCCGCAATACATTTCCCCCATAAAAGAGGGTTGCCTTATAGGGAAAAAAACCCTAACATAACTTCTACCGTTAGATATGCAACTTTATAATGAATAGTATAGATTTACATGAAATTACAATATACATTTACAAGGCAATTTTTCCTTCAGGGGCCCGCTTTCCCCTGGACCCCGCAAAGGGGGTAACCCCCCTCTGCACTCCCCCATGTGGAGGAGTGTACATTCTTCCGGGGTGTAAAGTCTTCATGGGGTATAAACAAGACTGAAAAAAAAGACCTCTGAATTAGGAAGATAATCAGGCTCCACAACCAACAAGTATTTTGGAAAAGAAAGAGCTGTCCATAAAAGAGGGTTTCCTTATAGGGAAAAAAACCCTAACATAACTTCTACCGTTAGATCTACGACCTTATAATGAATAGTCCAGATTTACATGAAATTACAATATACATTTACAAGGCAATTTTTCCTTCAGGGACCCGCTTTCCCCTAGACCCCGCAGAGGGGGTAACCCTCCTCTGCACTCCCCCACGTGGAGGAGTGTACATTCTTTCGGGGTGTAAATTCTTCATGGGGTATAAACACGACTGAAAAAAAAGACCTCTGAATCAGGAAGATAATCAGGCTCCACAACCAACAAGTATTTTGTCTACACTTCTTCTTTTCATACTACCATGTTATCTATGGGGTCTACATGGAAGATGTCATCCCTAGATGATTTCATGGTTTCGCTTATCCATGAGAAAAAAAATCTCATCCAAATAGGGGCACTTAATAACTCTAATCCCTATGTGATTACAACTCAAGGAAGTTAAAAGAAGAATAAGCATAACAACAAGGGTAAGAAGGACCAAGAGAACAAGAAGGAAGGTAAACAAAAGTCCACAGATGAGAGTTCGATTTCCAAGGAATCAAAAGGAAAGAAAGAGAAGACAAAGTGTTCCTATTGTAACAAGGGGTTCCATCCTGAGAGTTCTTTCATGAAAAATACCATGTATCTCATGGCACAAACACTTGAGCAACATCACCTCAAGGATTGTATTACATATAATGTAAGGAAAAAGTCATCATCAGAAAGAGGTAATATTCATGAATTACTTGCTATTTCATCTTCTCCTAATTCTTGGGTGCTTTATTCAGGGGCTACCCATCACATGGCTACATTGGATAGAATTTTCTCATACTTGGATACTTGTTCTAGACCACCGATATTCATGGGAGATGATTCTCCTGCAGAGGTGTGTGGTAGGGGTAGAGTTGATCTAGACCATGGATGCTTTCAATATGCACTTCATGTTTTGAAGCTTTCATTGAATATTCTCTCCATCTATCAAATCACTCATTCAGGTTCAAGGAAGAAGGTAGAGTTCACCCTGGACTCGGTTATTATTTATGAGTTGTCAGATGGTTCAAAAATTGTCGTTGGTGAGCTTAATCACCATTCCAGGTTGTACACCTTCTCTCACTTCACTCATAAATTTGAGTATGTATCTCTTCTAACACATGCTAATGAAGAGTCCATGTTGTTGCATCAGAGGTTTGGGCATCTAAATTTTAAATATTTAGATCATCTTAGTAAGGGTGGAATGGTATATGGATTACCCCACATTCAATACACAAATGGAGTTTTCCAAGGCTACATACTAGGAAAACATCCTAAGGAGAAGTTCAACACAGGTAAAGCATGGAGGGAATCATCACTTATAGATTTGTTTCATAGTGACATTACAGGTCCTTTCCCACACCCATCAATCAGTAAATCTAAGTATGTTCTTAATTTCATTGATGATTTTTCGAGATATACATGGTTCTGCTTTCTCAAATTAAAATCTGAGGTCTTTGAATGTCTTAAATATTTCAAGCATCTAGTTGAGAACCAAATAGGGAAGAGGATTAAGAAGCTTCCTACACAAAATGGAGGAGAGTATGTGAATAAGGGTGTTGAGAATATTTGTTTAGAATCAGGTATAGAGTTGCAACACATAGTTCCATATACTCCAAAACATAATGGGGTAGTAGAGAGAAAGAACAAGACATTGAAAGAGATGGCCAATTGTATGTTGCAAGATAAATCACTACCTCCAAAGTTATGGGTTGAAGCTATCAAATGTATATCCTACATTCAAAATATATTTCCTCATAAATCAATCAAGGGAGTCACTCCATATGAGGCTTGGAGCAGTAATAAACCGGAAGTCACTCACTTGAAAATTTTCGATTCTCGTGCATGGGCTAGGATCCCTTATGATAGGAGGAAATCTATGGAAGCTCAGAGTAAGGAGTTTATTTTTTTTGGATATACAGAGAGATTTAATGGATACATGTTATTATATACTACTTTAGATATGCTATTCATTCAAATGAGTGTTAATTTTGAAGAGGGTCCTTCACAGGTATTTTCGGAGCAGTCCACACCTCCATCTCCACCGCTACTAGTTGTGGAACTTCGTGAGACTTCTTCCAATCATATTTTTTTTATCATATATATGAATCTGATATATATGATATTTATAATAAGTATCAAGAAGTTTTGGGTCCATAGAATTGACCATGATGGGAGAAAGAGACTCTTCAGGCAACATGTGATCTAGTGGGTGATCATGTCAATCCATGGAGAACCAAATCTCAGTTTGTGGAGCCACAGCAAGATTTTACTACCATGGATTCATTTATGCCTATTTATTATTATACGGTACTTGGATCATATCCTCAGTATTATGCATAGGCTAAAGGAAATCCCCATTGGGAGGAATCTGTGAAAGAGGAGTACAATTCTCTGATAGAGAACAACACATGGGAGTTGGTTCCTCTACCTTCCACTAGGAAGCTTGTTAGATGTAGGTGGATTTTCAAGACAAAGAGGGTTGTTGATGGATACATTGAAAATTATAAGGCTCAGTTAGTAGCTAAATTTTTCTCACATGTACAAGGCATTAACTATGAGGAGACTTATTCATGGGTTGCCAAGATTGATTCCATTCAGTTAGCTCTAGCTATTGCAACAGCTAGAAATGAGAGGTACACCATATGGATGTGAATAATGAATTATTACATGGATATGTTAATGAGGAGACATATATGGAGCATCCAAAGGGATATGTTCATGATCCATCATTAGTTTTCAAGTTGAGGAAGTCATTGTACGGACTTAAGCAAGCACCTCGAGCATGGTATGCTAAAATGGACTCTTATCTTATATCTAGAGGTTTTCTTAGATGTCGATCATATCCTAATGTAAATATGATGAGGAACATGGATTCACTTCTAATGATAGTTCTATATGTCTATTATTTACTCATCACGGAGAGATCAACCTCCTCCATTGTTGCAGTGAAGATCGCTTTGCATGACAGGTTTTCTATGAAAGATATGGGACTGTTACATTACTTTCTTGGTCTTGAAATCAGCCAGAATGATTCAGGAATGAATATGTATTAGTCCAAGTATGCCAGAGATATACTTGATAGGTTTCAGATGACATATTGCAAGACAAATCCAACACCCTTTCAGTCATGGGTTAGACTAGAGGATTTTGGTGCATCACCTTTGGTTGATTGTACTAGATATCGATAATTGGTGGGGAGTCTTCTCTACCTTACACACTCTCAAAAAAAGATCTCTTATGAAGTTGTATCAATTTATAAGAACATGCAGGAGCCTCATGAGCTTAATTGGAAGGTAACAAAGAGGATTCATAGATATGTCAAGGGGACTACTAGTTTTGGTATACACTATGCAACAAGATCTTCCTTGGATCTTGTCGGTTACACAGACTTATATTGGGTAGGTGATAGAACTGATTGCAAGTCCACTTTGAGATATGTCCTCTACCTTGGATTA
>JASDQU010241615.1:179281-193456 GCA_032191745.1 Picea mariana
CTCTTTACCTCACTTTTGTTTATTTTTTATGCATCTATACTTGTAAATGAATACCTAGCATGGATTCATATTACCAAGACTCATCATTGTGCACACCTCAGTTATGTTTCATGGGGGGTGTTGGGGTACATGCTCAACTACATACTTAGTGACATACTCATTTTTTCCATTTTTCCTAATATTTAGGAGGACTGTTATTTATAGCATGTCTATTTATAGTAGGTCTATTTTTAGTCAGTGGATTCCTATATGTAATACCATGGGAAAATACCACGGGTTTCCAAAACCATGGGCTCATAAACCACCATTAGACAAATTCCTAGTTTTTAGCTACCATTAGGCCAATTCCAATTTTTTAGCCACCACTAGGAAAATTCTTATTTTTTAGGAGATAATTCCTATTTCCTTAATTTTAGGAGATATTTCCTATTTCATGGCTACATAGTGCACTTCAATAAGAATATTATCCTCCTAGGGAAGTGTGCATTACCCATCTAATTCTTGGAGTTAACTCACCTCACTTATTTAGTGACTTTCCATAATTAGCAAATTCTCTCTCAGTTAGGACTTATGTTCCATTCTTTCACTCTATTATTATTCTAGGATATTTTTTCTATTATGGAATGCATGTTGACTTCATGTAGAGTTCTCACTAAGTTCACACCTATATTTTTTACCTTTTCTTATTATTAGCAACTTTTGACTTAAGTTAATTTTTGGTATTGGGAGAAGTTGCTTTTTTCACTTGAGCATGCACATGGAAATCCCAACCTAGTGCGCATTACTCCTCATGTGGAGAGTCCTATATATCGTACTCATTATCAAGGATTAATACATTGTGATTAGAGATTGTTTCTTAGTATCTTATGTGTGAAGATTGATTCTATTTTTCTCTCTCCTCTCTCTCTTTTGAAATTAGCTAGTGTAGTATTTTCTTCTCACAATTAGGTCTTGGATTGTGGTTTAATCCTATAGCTGGCACATATCTCTCTTCAAGGATACACTACCACCATTCTAGCTAGTTTTTGTGATTTTCATTTTACAGTCTTTTGCATTCCATTCATTAATAGAATCTTATTTTAATTGTGCTACTGTGTTTCTTACAATATATGTGTGTTTCCTTGTTATATCTCTATCTTCATGTCATTTTAAATATAATCTAGATCAGTGGTATTAGATCAATATACTCTTTTTTTTTTCTTTGTGCATGTCCCCGACAAGGTCAGGCTATCGAGAGTTGGGTCTTGAACTAGTTGATATTGGGGAAAAACACTCTTGCTAACCCAAGAAGCTTCCCGTGGTAGAAGAAAATAGAGACAACATAGCAAGAGATATTATCAAACTATTTCTTAAGGAATCCATCACGCGATAGAGGAACAAGATGATGGAAAATTTCATCCAGATCCTTTGACGGATGCCAACAACAATGTAGGTACCTTCAACTAGCAGTCACTTCGGAGGTGCAATGCCCTTCAAGGTACAAGTTAACTCTCATATTCCTTTATTTGAAGGCCATATAGATGTCAACGCTTTGGAAAAATGGTTAATTCTGCTAGAGGGTTATTTCCTTGTCCAAAATTTTTCCAATAGTGAAAGAATCATCTTTGTGCTCCTTAAATCCCTGCCCCATGTCATGTTGATTTTTGTAGCTTTGGACAAGTATTTTTACATGACCTAAGTGTTGGGCATGTGCCAATCATCATGGGCACCACATCACACTTTCAGTTTGATGAAAATTCCCTTGGGATGAAGTTGGGGATTCATGGGTTTGGTGATGGGATTTATGGGCTTCTATCAGGGCTTCACACCCACAAGAAAGTCTAATTTGATGTTGACTTTTGGAGGGGTTTCTATGATGACCCCTAAGGATTGTATCTAAATGAGAGAGGCCATTGTAACATTTCATTATGTAGTAGTGTGTGGGTGGAGACATGATGGAGTTGGAATAAGTGATTCTGCACTTGTGCCAAGGATCTTGGTGACTTCGGCAAAAGAATTTCTGCAACTTTGGAAAACCTGGCCTAGGAGAGAGGCAATCATAGAAGGAAGAAACCATGTGAATCGTATGAAAGTGTTTGTACAATTTTTCGTACATGTACGTGGGTTGCAGTGGGAAAAGTCGTGTATGTATGCATGTTGTAGTAGGCATAATTGTGTATATACATGGGTTGGATTGGGAACAATCACGTATGTATGCGGGTTGCAGTGGGAACATTCACGTATGTATGTGGGTTGCAGTAAGGTCAATCACATACATCCGTACAAATTTTTCTAGGTAGGAGCAGGTCCGTACAGTATGATGTCAACAAAAATACATGTGACATTAGAAGGTTGTATAGGTGGTCTGCAACATATTTCTGGGCAGAGAAAATTTCCAAGGATTTTTTGAGGTTTGGTTTTCTAATTTTTATGTTTATTGGAGGACAAGGTTGTCCTCAGATTTTGGTAAAATTTTATTTGCTGCGAGGGATGGATTTTTCCTCAGAATTTATGACATTAACAAAGTTACTAAATAAAAAATTTGTGTCTCATGTGTATTGATGATTCATCTATGATCTTGTTGTTTCCGCTGCATATATTTTTAGTCAATAATTTTCAGTGTAAAATTGTTCAATGATAACAACTAGGGTTTATTGTTAGCTCACTAGGAAGCAATTTTCAGATCTGAAAATTAGTCACATAGAGTTGCATGTGGAAATTGATATGGTATCATAGCTTGGGATACGAAGAGATGGGGATCATATTTGAGACACATAGATGCTACAATTGGTCACATATTTTTTGTTTTTGTTTGGAAAAGTCACAGGTGGCAGCTTTGAGAGGGAGTTATAACATTGTTGAGGAGTTAGCTCTGAGAGGGATTTATAGTGACAATTGTAGGTGGAAATAGTTTATATGGTCTCTAGTTTGATACATGGAGAAATTTTTCATATGAGGATTTGTGGACTATTGCATCTTGGTGGTGTGACAATTTGGGAGTTCTGGTGGATTAGTGGAGAGCTCGGTTTGCAGTAGTATGTTGTGTGGTGGGTTTCCAACTCCAGGGATGGACTTTCAGTGACTTGTCATAGTGAGTTGCGATGGGTGAAACTCAGGTGCTTTGTCACAAATGAGGTATCTTCGTGTGGATGACAACTTGATTATATAGATACTTCATTGGGCCTGAGGGTTGCACACTTAACAATGTGTCGAGGTGTGACAATGTATCATGTATTTGTCCCAAAAGGATGAGGACACTTGTAGAGATGAGTTGTAGAGGTATAGAGTGGACTAGACTGAGTGTCCAAATACAACTTGGGACTGTTTCATACAAGGAAACAAGATCAATTGTAGCGTGTGTAGACACAAATAGTTTTTTGTGACTTGGATGATGGACTTGGGAAGAAGTTCATTGGTGGTTGTGACTTGGGGAAGTAGGATTCTTGCCTTAGAGTATTGCATGGTTCTTATATAGTGGGAACCACCAGCACATGACATGGGAACAAGATTTTTTCGAGAGATTCACATTATCCAACTCAGGTGTGAACAAGGAGCTTGGTATGAGGACCAAACATGTAGTACAAGGATCTAGAGCAATGGTATTCTGAATGGAGTCAAGGGATGTGTTGTGAGTGGAAAATGTGTTATTGGTTCTAGGAGTGTGTTCTCAGCCTTATAGATTGAGGAATAGGTCTATGTAGTGTTGTTCCAAGATGCACAAGTGTTATTGGATGTTGAATTGGTGAATGTAGTGTTGAGAGGCATTCCCAGGTCTTGGGAACCTTTTGTGCAGTGGATCTGTGCATGAGAGACGTTGCCGGGGTTTGATAGGATATGGATTGATTGTATCCAGGAGGAGACTCAATTGGTGTCTAGAAAGGACATGGATGGTATGGTGAAGAGTAGCAATGACAAGAACTAGGCCCTTGCAGTGATGAGATGTTGAGGGTGTCAAATGTGTTATGGGTTCCAGAACTCAGGAGAAGTTTTCTTTGAGTCTTGGAGATTGAAATGAAGGGATACCACATACTGTTTCAAGATGAATATGTGTTTTTTGTGCCCAGATGATCTAGCTTTAGATCAACGGTGGTTCTTGGAGTTAGGGAGGGCAACCTATATAGGTTGAGGGGCCATATTGTGCATGTTGTGACCAACATGAGCAGAGAGACAGATAAGGAGGAGCCGATAGCTCCACCAGTGGTGAGGCAGGTGGCCCCACTAGTAGCACAGGTTCATAAGGAGGCAGGTAGCCCCACCAGTGGTGAGGTAGGTGGCCCCACCAATAGCATAGGTACAAAGGGATCATGTAGCTTTGGAGGTTGTGGAGACTTAAAGGGATTCCAACTTCAAAGGGAGTTTACCTTCAGTTCCATATGAGAGAGAGGAATCTTCCAAGATTTTCAGGATGGTTTCATGGGTTGAGATGGACAAACAAGATGTTAGAAAGCAGGAGGCTTCTAGGAGTAGGGTGTCTTCCAGGTATGGTTCATGCTAGACAGTAAGATTTTCTTCAGTGTCCGAGGATGCAACCAATCACGTGGATTGCATAGCAGTTGTTTTAGCAGATCTAGTGTAGGAATCAAAGCTACTTCTAGGTGATTTTGGAGTGTGGTGAGAATACCTTCCTCGCTGAGAGGGAGGGTTTATTTTTGTAGCTTCGGGAAACTATTCTCATATTCCCTAGGTGTTGGGAATGTGGGAATCATCGTGGGCACCACATCACACTTTATTTTTGGTGAAAACCCCCTTGGAATAAAGTTTGGGCTTCATGGGTTTGGTGATAGGCTTTGTGGGCTTGTGTTGGGGATTCACACCCAAAAGAAAGTCTAATTTGATGTTGACTTGTGGAGGGAATTCTATTATGAAACCTAAGGATTGTATATAAAGGAGAGAGCTTATTGTGACATTTCATTGTGTAGTAGTGTGTGGGTGGAGACATGATTGAGTTGGCATAAGTGAGTTTTCACTTGTGCCAAGGATCTTGGTGACTTCAACAAAGGAATGCTTGTAACTTTGGAAAATATGGCCTAGGAGAGAGGAATGTTTGTAACCATGTGAATCATATGGAAGTGTCCATATAGTTTTTACGACATGTACACAGGTTGTAGTGTGAACAATCGTGTATGTATGTAGGTTGTAGTGGGCACAGTCGCGTATATACATAGGTTTCAATGGGCACATTAGTGTACATAAGATACTGTGGAAGTTTCATGTTATTTATGAATCTAGGCCCATATTTTCATGATTACTTTGGGAGGTCAACTCTATAGGTTACTAGAGGCAGTCCCAACTACCATGGTTTCTTTGATCTCCATGAAGCAGTGCAAAAAGGTGGTCTCTCAGAAGGTGAACTGAAGATCACTGCAACCACCAAAACCTCTGCACGAGGTTTCTTTACAAAACATAAGAAGGTGGAAAAGATAGTAGAAGAATACAAAGACATATTTGCCTCACCTATTGGGGGGCCTTTTCAGTGTCAAGTAAAGCACTCAATTGATTTGAAACTTGGTGCTCCTCTTCCTAGTGGCCTTATATATAGGTGCTCTATTCTATAGAATGAATAAATCAAATGATGAATCCAAGAACTAATTATGAAGGTCCACATTATACCAATCTCCTCACCTTGCGAGATCCCAATTTTTCTAGTACAAAATAATGACAGAACATGGCAACATTGTATTTATTAAATATCCCTAAACACCATCACATCCAAGAACCGGTACCCAATCCCCTAGATTGATGATCTTATAGATTAGCTCAAGGGCACAAAATTTTTCAAAAAGATTGAGTTGAATTCAATCTACCACCAAGTGTTGATTGAGAAAAATGATGTATGGAAGGAAACCTTCAAGTCTAAAGAAGGTTTCTTCAAGTGGATGGTCATGCCTTTTGTCTTGATTAATGCCCTGAACAAATTCATGCAGATGATGGATGATATATTATCGCCATTCATAAACTCCTTTGTGGTCACATATCTATATGACATCCTCATATTTACCAAAACCTAGGAGGAAATTTTGAAGAACATTTAGCAGGTCTTGGGCACCCTGTGACAACACAAGTTATATGTCAATTTATAGAAGTGTTACTTCAACATGTAGAGAATTAAATATTTTGGAAATATCATGGATGATTAGGGTGTGCATGTGGATCTAGAAAATATCCAAGTCTCGCGATTGGACAACCCCAAATATATTGAACGATCTCTGTAGGTTCTTGGGCCTCACAAACTTCTACCATAGGTTTGTGTTGGGGTTCTCTCATATCACTTGGGCCCTAAGTTAGGTGACCAAGGGTGGAGCCAAGGCCAAGTTTGTTTGGGATACATCACAACATAAAGCATTCAAGGATTTGAAATTTTTCCTCTGCTCAACACCAACCCCTATTCTGCCATACCTACAACAACCATTTGAGATTGATATAGATGATTCAAATTATGTTATTAGTGTAGTCCTCACTAAGCATGGGAATCTGATGGCCTATCATAGTGAAACACCATCTAATGTTTTTCACTGATACCCCACCTATGACAAAGATATGTACTCTATGTGAAGACATGTTGACAATGGAAGCATTACATTGCAGTAAAGGAAATGATCATCCACACTCATCATAGGCCTCTGCAATTCATGCAGAAATAAGGAAAGTTATAGAATGACCGCCATCAGAAGTGGTCCACGTACCTACAACAATTCCACAAGAACATCAAGTATAATAAGGGTATCACCAACCATGTTACAAACCATAGTTCTTAACTCATGTGGGAATGAGACCTCCGGGTGGCCACAATTATACAATGATGACTCTTACTTTGATGCTACCTATCATACATTGAGCGTGGGAAAACTAGTTCAATACTTTCATCTTGAGGATGGAATACTATGCCAATTGATCCATATCTTTGTTCCTTCAAGAAAGAATGCAAATCTGATTTGGGAAGTTCAGTACAGTCAGGTGGCATGACACTTTGGTGAGGAAAAAATAGTGGCAATACTACAAAAGCATTTTTATTGGCCAAATTTTTGACAAGATGTCAGTAAGTATATTAGATCATGCATTGCAGGTGCCATTACCAAACCCACCATTAGGAAATAGGGGCTATAGATCCCTCTTCCTACTCTTGATAGGCCTTGGGAGTCCATCTCCATGGATTACATGTATGGTATACCTTCAACCAAGCATGGTAATGAATGTGTCTTCATGGTCATTGATATAATATCCAAGATGGTAGTTGTGACACCCTGCAAGAAGAGTATCACAATTGAGGCCATCACTAAGCTCTTCTTTGAGCATGTTTGGGTTCATTTTTTGCTCCCACTGACCATTATTTCAGATTGAGACAGTAGGTTCAAGACTTTCATCTTGAGGATGGACTACTATTCTAGCTAATCCATATCTTTTTTCCTCCAAGCAAGCGTGCAAAGATAATTTGGGAAGCTCATTAGAGTCAGGTGGCAGGACACTTTGGTGAGGAAAAAATAGTGGCAGTACTGCAAAATCATTTTATTGGTTGAATTTTTGACAATATGTCAGCAAGTATATTATATCATGCATTAAATGCGCCATTACCAAACCCACCATTACGAAATAGGGGCTATACACCTCTCTTCTTACTCTTGATAGGCCTTGGGAGTCCATCTCCATGGATTACATGTATGGTATACCTTCAACCAAGCATGGTAATGAATGTGTCTTCATGGTCGTTGATTGAATCTCTAAGATGGTAGTTCTGACACCCTGCGAGAAGAGTATCACAACCGAGGCCACCACTAAGCTCTTATTTGAACATGTTTGGGTTCATTTTGTGCTCCCACTAACCATTATTTCAGATTGAGACAGTAGGTTCCTAAGAACTTTATGGTCCATCCTATGGTCAATGATGGACACCAAGATGACCAAATCAATTGTCTTTCATCCACATATTGATGTAAAAATAGAGGTAGTCAATAATATGATTGTCCATATCCTGAGTATATACAATTCCAAACATCCATGCACATGGGATGAGATCCTTCCTTATTTTCACGATAGCTACAAAAAATCCTTCAACTCTATTGGCCACAACCCTTTTCATGTGTACTTAGGGTTCCATCCATTGGCCCCCATTGACGTGGCTCTACCCCTTGTAGTTGCATGGGAATAGTCCTCCCATGCTCACATCGAGGCTAATCGATCAACCAAATTTGTTGAAATAATACAACATATCCAACAACAAGTTCATGATATTTTGCAGAAAGAAAATGCAAGAAGGGCCATGATCAACATCAGATACCACACAAGTTGCAGGTGGGAGATAAGGTATGGTTTCATTTGTAGAAATAACACCTCACATGACCCCATTGGAAGCTCCGCCCACTTTGATACATGCCTTACATCGTCACCAAGGTTATGGATGAGAATACTTTTGAATTAAATGTTCCCCCTGTCCTTGGCTTGCACCCCATGTTTAATGTCAAACTACTTCAACCATATTTTCCACCTCTCCTGGACACTTTGGATGTGGCCAAGCACTAGACCCCTACATAACTCAATCCTGAGTACATTGAGTAGGATATAGTTGATTGGATCATGGACACCAAGATGAAGGGCACTCTCCAGCAGAACATCCAACAATACCGGATCATTAAAGAAATTGGGCTTCTTCACCAAGGCAAGTGGGTCACTAGGAGTGAAATCCAACATAATTTTCCCCATTTGATGGAGGAACTTGATGCAATGGGGATCATTTTTTCCTAATGGGGTGTTGAGGAAAATATATGAAATGATCTTACTTAAGAATTTTCAGATCTTGCTTGGCTAAATCAAGATAGACGAGAATATCACCCTATGTTTATAGCCTCAAAAATTGTTTCCTAATCCACGAGTATTAGTTACAAGGGCTTAGGCTGATTTTCTTATAAATAAAAGATTGCCTAAAAAAAATCAATATTTATGTAATTTTCTAAATATAACAGATGCAAAACTAAATGTAGAGATAGAAGCAAAAATACCAAGTCAATAATTAACACATATGAGACAAAAAGCAATTGCTTATTTCATTCCAATTAATCAAAATAATCATTCCATTTACAAAATTCCTTGAGGGAGTTTAGACCAAAGTCAAACTTAGATGTCCCCGATGAAAACCATACAAAAGGACTTCTGACAGAAAGTAAAAAAACTGAACTTTAAAAGTTGGATCAACTTGCCACAGATTGTTTCCCACTCGACTTTGCACAATATCCTTTATCAGTCACGAAATTTAATTCACAAACATACAAGTCTACACAGACTATCAAAGATAGATCAACAACTCTAAAAAACAAGTGTCTGAATGATGTAATTCAACCTTGAATCTTTTTGTCTACAATAGGACCCTGTTGTCATAAAAGAGAATTAGGCTTTCAATGAATTAAAGAATGAATGAAAACTAAACTATATCAATAAAACTCAAGAGCATACCTTAGTATGTTTTCTCCTCCTATTATCCCTTTGTTCCTAATGTCTCCCTTTGACTTCTTTGAATTTTCCTTAGGTTGTGTGGAACCTTTAGGCCTGATCTCACTAATAACATGAGAGCAATAATCTCTCAAGTGCATGCAGGATGAAATGGATTTGGCAGAGTCACTTGAAGGAGAGGAGGGGGAAACAACATTTTTTCCTTTATCAGGTGCATTGTGGGCTTCGATTTTTAATCTCTTGCTTGCGTGGGAAGACTGTACTGGTGAGTGTATAGGGGCATCTTGGATAATTCAGTTAACCATTGGAGGAGGGGAAGGTAGAGACAAATTGGTCCAGCCACGATATTGGGAGACTGTCGGGTGGACAATATCTTGCCATCTGTCATTTTCAGGGACTTTAGGTTGTAACGAGGCATGTGGGGGAACTAGGATACCAGGGACATGTGGGGGCTGGAAAGGAGGCCTTTCTAGCCTAGGTTGGACCATTCCTTGTCGAATCGATTTGAAAAACCCATCTTGGAATAACTGGTTCAACTCTTGTAGGTCTGCATCAAAATGTATCAAAAACCTTAGCCTTCTAGGGCTCCTATTCCAATTTCCTCTTCCCTTGTTATTTCGTCCATAGCTTCCTCTGCCGAAGAAACTCATTCCTATATGAAACATTCATTAGAAACTAGTTTCTTCAACAAACCACACATGACATCTCTTTAAATATGAAACAAAGTTTGGCTCAGCAACACATCAGACTCATGCAATCCAATCCATAAAAATCGTTTAATACTTGTCAATGAGCAGGGGGTGAATAAAGGTTCTGAGATATACGAGGGATCGTATTGAGAGAAAAGTGATAAAATGAAGGGGGGTAGATCATGATTAATGCTCAACAAATCATCAAACAATCAACTGTGTTGTGATAACAAAACATATCAATTGTAACTCATCTATGTGCCATCCTTCAACTGTTATAATATAGAGTTTTCATTTAATTATAATTTAATTTTAAGAATGGGGCATGAATAGTGAATCTGGGAATGTGAGGGGATTTGTAACGTGCATAAAGTGAGAGAATGGCAAGGAAATAACGAATATTGTTCATAAAAAAAATCAAGTAATCAATAAACATAACTCTGTACTAAAATCAATACAAAAAATACCAACACGATATCAACAATTACTATGTATCAAACTGTTCGTTGTTCCAGCATTTAAATTCCTCAAAACTTCTCAATTTAGAACAGTCTATGCAATCATACTCATAATCGAAACAACTTTCCATTCAACAGTTCTGTTAAGAAAATTCTTGGTATTTAATTTCTTTCTTTCCTTTAAGAATTTAAAGAAAACACACAACAACATTGCTACACCTATATACCATAATGCATCAAAATAACATCCATTATCTACCAATTCTTAGTAGGCCAATTAAAACTTACACAAGTCCCCTTCCAAAACAAACAGACTTTCAAAACATTCCCGATTACACACATTCTTCATCATATCAACCAATAAGACTTTGCAACAAAATCACAGTCAACATAAACCCTAGCTTCATCACTGTCGATGTAACCATTCATAATATGCACACTGATTCAATAATGGATGCACAATGAACATAACCAAATACACACAGTCATCAATTCCATATTTTTCTATAACCCTGATCAGACCTAGTTAAACATACAAGCGTTTCCATTTTGTAATTAAGACAACGATGTAAGAACACAGTGAGTGGAAACATAACGAGAGGATAACAACCCCTGACTGTATATAATTACTCGTTCCCAATCATACCTCTTCAACCAATTTAATCATAGAAAGACGAGATAGGGACTTGACAAAAAATTCCATAACCACTCCACTTGATAAACCAATTTTTGACAACCAAGAAGATGCCCGATGGGAGCATAACAGTCGGGGATTTAAAATCAAGCTCTATTACAACAAATAAAGGAGACAATCAAGAGTGTGCTCATTCAACAATAGCATAGAGAACCGGAGGTCCTCAAAGGCATATCAACCACAAGAAAAGACGCTTTCGCTACACGCACAATAGAAATCCACATGGTTTCCTTGTAACTCCCGGTCTGGGCAGTGGAACAACAATTAGCCATAGAGGAAACAACGACGGGTAGGGTAGAAAAATTGATGCACATAGTGCATTTTACGTTTGCAGAAGAAAAGCGAATTTCCACTGAACAATGATAGTTACCAAGAACACACAGAGGTATAACCTCTGTCTATTTTCTTAAGAGTTGAACCATTTGACAACAACATCGGTGAGGATGCATAACCCAAGGCATAACTTATATCACCCCAAAACCATACAACATATATATATCGATGTTATGACCACACTAAGATCGATTCTTGAGATATTTTGGTGCCAATACAACAAGCCTGATCCCACGACCATGAATTTGGTATAAGAAATACACAACAACCAAATGACAATCTAAACACGACTATATAGGGTTACACTCTGCATGATTGTGAGGAAGCAACCGACAATAATACACAGAGAGAAACCCTTCACCATTTTAACAAAAAGCGATATATAACCAATTTACTTATCATCCACAGAGACCCACCACGATTTTAACCGACAAAGCAACCAGTGAGTGTACAAAAAAAACAATTATTTTTCTTGCAATCCGAACAATTACACAGTCATATCAGAGAAAAAGAACACACATTTACACAGTTGCAATTCTCAAGAAAACATAAACCCAAGCATTGCTTAGACATTTTTTGTTCATACACAGAGCATAATTCAGGGATGGGGTGAAAAAGAACTATACGTGTAACAAAGAGCTTAAAAGGGCATGTTGGACTAGCGTTTTCTTCCCCAGCCTGAAATGCGGAGCTTAACCACCAACATAACAAAATGAAACAAAGAAAAATACTAGGGTGATGACTGATGGGGGAAGTATGGAGTGACGTGCATTTACTGCACATCACTTCCATCTCCTATCCTATTCAATTCCGAAGTACAAGACAGTTGAACCTTCACCCGTGCATTAAACCATATATTCAATGCCCAAACCATTGAAATCTGCGATGATATTCCTTGCCCAATGCGCCACCCAAATCATTCACACGTTAACCTTTTCCAAGATCTTATGCTATACCATATGTATTGCCATGTTATATGCACCCAAAATAAATCAAATGAAAATCGCATCGCCACTAACCAACATATAATAGTTAGGAATAACACTAACATCCTTTACCTTTCCATTTGCACATAACCTTTAACATAGCTTAAACATAGATCCCTTCCTTATAGGATTTTTTCATAAGTTTATTTTCTTTGTTTTGGTCATGTTATTACTAACATGTTTCTTGTGTGTATGTGGCCAGGTAGTATATCACGATGATTTGTGACATGATTAAATCATAGAAACTGTAAATATGTGCCCATCATAACATAAAAATAATGCTTTAAATTGCAGAAACATCCCATAAAATGCATCATCCACTTGTTACTATGTCAAAATGAAACCAAGACTGCATTGTCAACCATATAGAACCATGTAAACAATGTCAAAACAATAACAAAAAATGTGTAATATGGCTATCTCTGAGCCTCCAGTCTACAAGGGGGTCCCACCTACTAGTATTATATTATTAGCATAGTTTAAATAATAGGGATTTAGCAATACTTTGCTAGAGAAAGTCTTCGTTGTGATTTTAATCGTCAACACGTGGGAGGACCAATCTAGGTGGATACTAGTGGCCACAAAATTTTTCAACTAATTCAAAATGATTCCACTTCTTGACATTTTTCTATAGTTTTTTGAGTCCCAAACTTTTGGGGCCATTTTGAGGACCTCAATGAAATTTTTCTAGCATAGTAGTGCCTAATTGATGAAAAAAGGAATGTACTGGGCCATTCAAAATGTGTACGTCTTGGATAGACCTTTCCAAGGGGCTACCGAGTTCCCCAAATGGATATTGTATGAAAACGTTATGCCCCTGAGAAGTTGACATATCAACTAACCACATTGGGGCCCACAAACCTTTTGCAATTTCATATTATGGGGTTATGGTTTTGGATGTTTTAGGTTTTCTCATTGATAATTTATGTTAAAAATAATTTTCAACCTCTTTGCAATCAACTTCTTGCAAATGAGCATATATGTCACATCTCTCTCTTTGGGGATAAGCTACCACCATTCTAGCTAGTTTGTGTGGTTTTCATTTTACAGCCTTTTGTATTCCATTATGTTCGACAACACATGTATTCCAATAGAGGACAAATACCTTCAGTAACCACTCACATAACCAGATCAAATACCAGCACACTGATGTTTTCACATGGTAAAACCCCTACCAAGAAACATCCACAGCCCCAACCAACGCGACCACTTGGAGCAATTTATTAATGCAAAAGAAAAAGATTACAGAGAGATTTTACAAGAGAGTTTCTCACAATCGATCATCAGCAGATGACCCTCCATGCTCTTTAAATAGATATCATGGACCAATCGGGTGTTAAGCCATGAATAAATGGTCATTAATATCGAGGAGAGTATGAATCGTCGGATCACTCTATGTCCGAAACATATCGTGACCGTCAGATTTCATAACTACAAATGCATACTAAATAAATACACTAAGAAAAAAATGTTTACCTAACGACACATTAGACCAAGTAGATCTTAACTAACTCCTAAGTGTCTAAATATTCTAACATCCCCCCTTAAGAACAACTTGGGATAGGATTGAAGGATTTACAATGTTGACACAATAGGAG
>JASDQU010241616.1:6712-17339 GCA_032191745.1 Picea mariana
TCATTGGATTGATTTCTATATTGTAAGATCTCCAACACCACTCTAAATGAGCTAAGGACCAATTCATCATCATTTACATCTTCTATATTAATTAATTTTGTTTTGTTATGATGACATTTTGTTCCCTCGTTGTTGGTGTTTGTAGAACATTAAAAAATTGTGAATTAATAGATTGTTTGAAAAATGTCATCTAATATTCCTAAGTATATTATTTATGAAAATTCAAAAAAAAATCACATTGAATAGTATTTTTTTCATTCACTTGATTCATCCCTCTGCAATTTTTCTATCAAGCTTTTACGCTCCTCTGCACTTAGATCAGAAATAATGTTATCAAGCTTCCTCATTTTGTGCCCCTGCATGACACACACTAACCAATACATATTAGTTAAATTTACATATAGTTCAACCATATTAATTTTGTATAGAATTTACAAATAACCTGCCTTTTTTGTTTTTCCAGATGTGTCATTGTTGTGTCAACCAAAAATTTTCTTATTTGAACTATTCTCACTCATATTTTTATCAATATACAACATGTACCATTCAATACATAAACTATTAAATTTATTTTATAAATAAATCACATAATTTTCAGCGAAAAAAAATCATTGTAACCGGTGTGCTTTTTATATACAAAGCACCGATGTGTTTATTACATAAAATGCACAACAACACACACCGAACAACTTAATTTATTTTTTAAAATATTTTGAATTACAACAATGAGATATATATAGAAGACATCACAACGACTACAGTAGAAAACAAAAAACATAGAAAAAATAAATTAAACATTCATAAAAAACAATAGAAAAATTACACACTGATGAGAAGAAAAAATAAAAAAATAAAAAAAAATTGCATGACAACATTTTATGTGTTTAGATGAGAGCATCGACAATATTTTTTTTATACACCATATATATATATAATCTAGCTTAATCGGTGCGTTCCTTATACATAAACGCACTGATGCGTTTCTGTTGAAAAGACACATCGGAAAAATGGACAATGTTTAAAAAAAAAGTCAAATCAGGAACTGTTTAAAAAAATAATAAAAAAAAGGCAGAGGGCCAACTGCGTTTGGGATTCGATGCAATAAGTGGTCCCTTTGCATCACATGTCAAACACTTATATATAGGAAAAAAACCCCATTAGATCTAAAATACCTAAAACAAAAAGCCCTAATTCTGAAGTGATAGAGGGAGTTAAACCCTAGGGTGAAATTTTTCATTCACGTAAGCAAAAAAAAATAAGGGTTTTAGGTAAGTATGATTTTTTTTTTCTTCTGAACGTAGGGTTTTGAGTGAATCACCATACCCTTCAAATCTCAATTTTCTGAATATTTATGCTATTCCAAAGTATTCTTCTGCTCCATAGTGCTCCCCAGTATGTCTCTCTTCCAAATCTGTCTCTTGTAAATTTTGGCAAAATAATGAAAATATTGAATACCTTCTTAATATTAAAAAAGCTTTATGAAAAGGGTTTAGAGTGAATCACCATAGCCTTCAAATTTTCATATTGAATAATATTGTGGTTCAAAAGTATTTTTCTCCTCCACAGTGTTCCTTTATATGTCTCTCTTGCAAGTCTCTTCCCTGCAAAATTTTGCAAAATAATAAAATAATAAATAGCTTTTTAGTATTTCAATAACTTTATGAAATTCAATTCCCACTCTTTTTTTAATTGTTTAAAAACAATCACGTTTTTTTTTAAACTTTTTTCGGCACGACGATGCGTTTATGTAAGATGCACCAGTGCATCCATATTACTTTATGCACCAGTGTGTCCATATTATTTGAGGCACCACATACATACTTTTTTTTTATTAACAAAATCTATAAACAAGGTGTGGTTGATTTTGCAATGCACCGGTGCTCATTGTTAATATGCACACTAGTGCATTTGTGGTTTATAAGCGCATCAGTATGCTTTTAAAGTTATTTGAATTTTTATTTGCACATAAAATGATATATTCATCTCAAATTATCTTTTAGGATGAATTCACATGACTTGCAATACTTCAGTATGCATTTTACGTTTTATGTCGCCTTATTCTTAAAAAATGGTTTCAAAACTTTATTCAAACTCAGATTGTGGTATGGTCCTTGAAATTTATTTTAGATATGTACATGAAAATTTATTGCTAATTTTGCTTAAATGTAGGGAGAAAATCTTATTATATGATCAAATGGCCAATTCTTCAAATTCCAGCCCATTCCATATTGTTCAAAGTCCATCGCGGAGTTCTCCCTTTCCATCTCCAATAAGTTTAACTTATTTTATTTATGTTTCGATTATCTCATTGGTTTTTTTTTATCCATGTCAATATGAATAAAAATGTATCCAGATTTGCAGGATCCTGATTCAGAATTGAGTTCAGATGCAAAAAATATTCTAGTATCGGTTCAAAAACGTCAGAAGGTCTTATCAGGAGCAACATACTGCAAGTAGTTGGTAGATGAAAATGGGTAGCGTCTTTACCCTGCCAATTGTGACATTCCAAATTCCAGCCGCAATCCTTGGTCGACGATGGTAATAATTGTTTGGTATAATGCAATTTGAAAAAACAAATTATTGCATTGTGCTTACTAATATCATCGATGTACTAATGTTCAATATTTTTGAAATTAGGATTCTTCTGATGATGAGAAACCTACCTACCATATTCCGTTGCACTCCACAACAATGTCAACTCGAGAGAAGGTTGTAATGAGAGCACAACTCGAAGAGGAAGCATACCAAGAATGGTTGAATCAACCACCTATTCAATTCCCACTGTCCAGATTCACCAATTAGGAATGACTACAACGATAGTAGTTCTTCAGAAGTTGGCAATGGAGACAATCAAAAAGAAGTTGGTATGGATGATTACTTACGGGATATGACTGCCATGGAGACAATGTTTTTAGACACATTCCAGAATGATGAGCTAGGGGATGAGGATCACATCATTGATACCATTTTCAAAAGCCTAAAATATGCTTCTACCACCCATCTCTTTGGACCTAGTGCCCGGTCAAAGTCTACCCAGCTTGGGACAACAATGTTACTTTACAATGTGAAAGCAAAGTTTGGCATGTCAAACGCATATTTCTCGGCAATATTGAGGTAATTGACCAACAAGTGCCTTGTATTGATTTTGCAAAATCTTGTCACATTACAATCAGCATTAGAAATGGTTTCTTTTAGAAATGTTAAATGACCTTGTACATTAATTATATTGCCCACTAACTGCAGGATATTCAAAGATAAGGTTCTTCCTAGTGATAATGTTTTTCTCGGTAGCTACAAAGAGGCAAATAAGTTGTTGAAAATGTTGGGTGTTGAGTATATATCATATCATGCATGTCCGAATGATTGTATTCTATATAGAGGAGAATATGCAGACAAAGAGATATGTCCGAAATGTGGGCATGAAAGGTACCATAAATCAAATAAAATGGTAAATCGTATGGTCCTCCTCATAAGATATCGAGGCACATGCCTATAATCCCAAGGATTCAAAGGCTCTTTTGTTGCAAAGAATTATCTATGTTGCAAGGATGGCATGCCTCGCACAGAAGTGAGTCGGGAGTTATGTGAATCTCAACAGGTTCAATAGCCATGAAGCATATAGAGAATACATGGCTAGAAAAATTCAAGGATGAAGTATGAAGTCTATGACTCAGCATAGCAATGGATGGCATGAACCCATATTCCTTCCAAAACACCAACTATTATGTATGCCCTGTAGCAGTGATCAATAACAATACCCCCCCATGGTTGTCCGTGAAGAATGAACATCTTATGTAGGCTCTTATAGTCCCTGGTAGAAGACAAGTGAAGATTATGGATGTCTACCTACAACCATTGGTAGATGAATTGAAGGAATTATGGGAAGGGATACATGTATACGATGTATCAAAACCTATCACAACAGAGAGGAGTTTTATGTTGCATGACATATGTTCTTACACCACACATGATTATCCAACCTTAGGAGTTTTATTTGGTAATTACCATTTTTATTGATTTGTTTATATAAATAAAAATATTTATTTGTGTATTTTATTCGTTGTGATTGACATTCTATTCTTAAACTCTAACGTGTTATGTATGTAATAATTTCGCAGGTCTTGTAACTAAAGGCTATCATGGATGTAAATGTTTTGGACCTTCTTTGAAGGCTAGGTGGTCCAACCACCTACAAAATCCATTGTATGACTGCTTGAGGGTATTCCTCCCAGAATAACACCCTTATAGAAGAGAAACATCTGCTTTCAATGGTAAACCAGAGAGAACCCAAATGCTCGCAATAATGACACAAACAGAATGGCTTAGAGTATATGAGAGAGAGAAGGAGAAAGAGATTATAGAAATGTTTGATTCAAATGGGGAGCCTATGTTCGATGATAGATAATTATTTGACACCCATGTTGATAAATTTCCCATTGGGATGAAAAGGAAATCTATCTTTTATGAGCTCCCCTATTGGGAGCATTTTAAGATTTCCCACTTACTAGATCCCATGTATATATTTAAAAATGTTTCATCTTCTTTATGGAGGCACATATCATCGAAAGAAAGTGACACACTGGCTATGAGGAGAGATCTTATTTCTTCAAAAACTAAAAAAAAACTTTGGCTAAGACAAGAAAGTAGAGGAGAGGTTGGTCCCTCTTGGTATTTCAAAGAAGGTGAAGTCCCATGGATTTTGAATAAAGAAAATATTTCTTTGGAAAAAGAAGTTATATTGGGTGTGAAGGTGCCTTCTTTATATGGGTCTTCCCTACAACATTGCTCCACTGTGTGTCAAGACCATTTGTCGGGGTTGAAATCACATGACCATTTGAACCTTTTAAAGGTACGACGTATGTCAAAAATATGATTTTATTATTTGTAATTTTTATTGTTATGCCATGGGATAAACCATAATTAATTTTTTATGTGTTTACTTTGTAGTGTCATTATTCTTTGCTCGTGTGTGGGTGTGTGAATCATGACTTCCCCCATGACCTAAGGTGTGCCATATCTAAATTATTTGCATTAGTACGTTGGATCACATCAAAGGAGATTCATATGACTAGCATTCCATGGTGGCATCAAGAGATAGCTGAGATTGTTTGTATGTTTGAGAAGTAATTACCATCAAGTTTCATGGACTTGCAGCTTCATCTTCTAATTCACCTAGTAGACGAGGTTGAATTAGTCGGGGTGGTCTCCTATCGTTGGATGTTCTTTTAAAGAGGTACATGAAGAAATTGAAAGGATTTGTTTGTCAAAGGGAAAAACCCAAGGGGTCTATGGCAGAGGGGTACATATCTTTTGAGTCTTTCTATTATTCCAATGAGTACATCAAGCAGATCAAAAACACACCAGGTGCAGTGATTTGGGACGTCGAAATGGATGAAGACAAAAGAGAAAGAGAGATTTTCCAAATGAATGGAAAAAGGCGCTTGATAAATAGTAAGTGACTTATCATTTGTAAAATTTCTACATAGTATCTATTCACATTGAACTTCATAATGTATATTTTCATGATCTCATATGTACTATATGTTGGTTTGGTTTCATGAATACATCAACGAATTCAAAAATTGATGCCATCAATAAATTCATTATTTACAATTCGAAGGCAACACAGTTGTGGGTCGCATTGTACGAACATAAGAGGAGGAAATGGGAAAGTGACAAGAAACAATTTAGACGGTTGAATGGTAGAAGCATGTCTTATCCTGATCATTTAAAATAAAATATGCCAATGATATGCCCCAACAATTGGGTTGTTGACCAAGTCAGAGAGAAATATGGTGCATCTGGTCGTTATCCGCGTGAATAAGAGGATTCACTAAACATAGGGATTGGATGAAACAACTCAGTAATAATCTTTTTGTGTACATAATTTTTAACTTCGTAATGCACATTTGAATTATAAGTACATCTATATTATTTTATATTTTAATGGCTGGGTTATTAGACACATATTGACACTGTGAATTGTTCATTTTTATAGGTGCATTTTTTCCCATCTATGTGGGCATATGGACATCATTTTTGCATAGAGGATGCTGATGATGGAAACATGACACAAGACTATGGAGTGGAAGTTGAGTTCGACCAATCTATTCGTGCTAGCCATCGCGATAAAAAAACATACAGGGGAAGTTAGGTTATGTCGGAAAGATACAAGAGATCATTCAAGTGGACTTCTCTTCTTTCCAATGTGTTATTTTTAGGTGCAAGTGGTGGGACACCTTTGATCGGAATAATGTAAAGGAAGATCGTGATAGTGGGATGATATGTATCAACTCTAAAAATATGTGGGATGAAGCTAAGGAGCCTTATGTTTTCCCAAAACACTGCAACCAAGTGTTGTTTTACCCAGATATGTTGGATAGGGATTGGTGGTTTGTATTGAGACATGACCTTAGATCAAAACATATTTTTGAGAATAGCAATGTTATCATGCCAAGTGAGGAAGATAATGCGGGTGATGACAACAAAGAGTGATATGTACATGTTTTATTTCATCTTTAATATTGTTGTTGTATCTTTTTTTTATATTCTTTATTTTGCTAATTATATTGTTTTTTATTCATCTTCTGACAGAGTAAATGTTAAGTTAATTATAACAAATCTTTGAACAATTTTAGTTGGTTAATAGTCAGTTTGACGTGTAATGTGTTTATCTTTCAAATTGTTTGTGATTGCATGGAACGCTTGTTATTTGAACATATTTATATGTCGTTGCATATATTTAAAAATGTTTCATTTTATTTAAGTATTTCCAATTGTGAAATCCTGAAAATTGTTAAATGTCCAGTTGAACTTTTAATGGGATATGAAATTCTACTTTTTTATGTTGATATAATTAGATGTAATGATATGGTTGATATGCATGTTTAATAGTACAACATTTTTTAGGATATGTTAACATGATTATGTTCATTTATTTTGTAGATTTAAAAGTAAGACTAACAAAAAACGTAGTTTATAATTAAAAAATTAAATTTATAACATGATTTTGTGATAATTTGGTTTTTAACTAAAGTAATGTTTGTAAGTTTACATGCTTTTATCATTGCTTTTGAAAATATTTATAAAATTATGCCCCCAATGTTGAGTAAAAACTACAATTAATGAACTAATAATTTAAAATTTGATAACAATCAACTTACAAAATAATGACAAAAATAACAATAGGAAGATTTGCATCCATAAGATTTTAAAGCCAATAGAATGCTTATCATTGGAGATCATAACTTTTTTATAATAACAAATGTTAGTGTAGAAGAGTCTATTAAAAAAGAGTAATTAGTACAATGGAAAATAATATTTATTCATATGTAATTTGTTTTTTGAAAAAAAAAAATAGTTAGAATGAGTATGTATAATGAGCTATCTATGCAATTATAGTTTCAATTTTATAATTATAGTTTCAATCATATTGAACTTTGTAATTTATAAAAATAAACATGATGATGATAACCATCTTATAACAAACATAAATAACATCTAAAATACACATTTATATTCGCTAACTAACATCATCTAATTATATATACCTCTAGCACATATAAACATCATTAATTAGCTAGCACAAATATCTAATAATTTAACATGGCATCATCATTGTGATCAAATCTAAGAAAAGACAAACATTTTCTAACGTCATCATCACACACATATAACAAGCATCATTTAACATACAGATCTATCAAGCACAATCAACATCCAAAACTAACATGAACTAACAATATACACATCAACATCAACATATAAATTAAGTACATCATCCACGTGATCAATAGAAAAAAAAACACCATATATATATATATATATATATATATATATATATATATATATANAGTCAAATAGCTGCTATAACATATCTAGTCCAGCCGATGGCATAATATGCATATCTACAACAGTAGTGGAGGCTTGGTATGTAGTGGAAGATGATGTTTGATTAATGGGTCCTTCCTGCTCATCTAGAAGAAGAGTTGTGCCTATCATCGAGATCCCTCCCCGTTGTTAGTATCCTGACATCTCCAACGATATGACGCATAAGAGGCATCAAAACATGCGACATCTCCCTCCAAAGCTCCAAGAGCGTAGGATCTCCCCTGATGTCTCACATCAGGGCATGGTGGACTCCCACCTCAATCAAAAGTGCAGAGAGTCGGTCACCCAACTCCAACCTGAATCTGGTATCGGGCCTACGACGCATGTCACTGGGTATCTGCACCTGAGGACCTTGACCCGTCGCGGCCTCAGGAATCATCTCCTCATTGTCATATGTTGGGGGAGGAGGCACGTCCCTAATGAAAGTGCCAATCTATGCAATATATATAGTACATAATAATAATTAGACAGTTAATTCATTAATCAATTTAATAAAACAAGTTAAAGAACATGTTAGAATTAATTTTATTCTAATTAAGTAAGACAATAAAATGAAATTATATTAAAGTAAACAAAACACTAATATTACCTCTATCATCTAGTGGCCCATGTATTATGAAGAGGATGTTCGAACATCCTCTCCAATCCAAACCCATGTAAGGACACGACACGATGATGAACATGTGATCTGTCGCATTGCCTAGTAGCCCTAGTGCGTCTGGCACAAATCCTGGCCGAAAACTCCATCTGGCTCCTCTTGGGCATCATCTCCCCCCACATGCGCATCCGCACATGAGTCCTCGACCTAGGAGGCTAACGGACAAAAATCAACCTCGTCTCTGAAAACCTCTCAAAAAATAAGAAAAACAACTCTAAGGCAAATGAGAAGTTCGAACTCCCACACATCATAGCCCGACATTTGTCGAGCGCTATACAAAACTACTGTAAAAAAATGGCAGACCATCTGATACATCATGGCCGTTGTACCAACAAATCTACATAATACAAATGAGGGAAGCTAGTGCGTTACCCATCATTGGTAAAATGGGTTATGGTAGTCACTAAGAGTGAGAGGCACCTAACCTCCTCTGCACCAAAAGAGACGATTTTCAGATGCCCACCAGACACCTGAAAATCAGCTGGAGATAGTACCTCAACCCCAATATATCAATGAGAGTACATGAGTTGACTCTCAGCGGCAACACCTATTGGGACATCTGGGAATTGGGGAAAATCCTCCCCTCTCCTGGATAGCCCAATGATAAAGTAAATATCCTCCTTAGTGGGATGGTACCATTGATCTAAACCCACATGGAAAGCCTGTCAATGGACATCCCATCGATGAATCAGATGGACCAACAAACCAGAGTGCCCCTTAAGGGATGTAGCCTCCTTATAGTACTTAAGGAGACCTACATCCCTCAAGAGAGCATGAGTCACTGGAGTAATAGGGAGAGGGTACAAATCCGTCTCCCTCTCCCTCACCTCCCATTCCCATACAACATTGTACAGGTCCACCCTCTGCTCACGTATCTGCATGATTAACATATGAAATACATCAACCTCACTCATACATACAAAATTAAAAAAAAATATTGAATGGTAAATTTATCTATAAATATAGAAAAATAACTTCCTCCAAAAAACAAGATAATTGCATTAACGGTGTGCCAAAAAAACAGTCACGCACCATCGACGGTGCACCAATAGATATTGGGAGCACCGTTCCCGGTGTGTCTGTGTAAACTAACACACCAACCAAAATATGTTCTACTATCTTATGCGGTGCATTGGAAAACGATACCGCACCGGGGAGCTACACTACAACACATACGCCCCGATGTGTTACTTTTATCATATGCACCACTTAAACCAAAAAACAAATTAAAATATTAAAGCAGTAAACAATTATTTAAAATTAGTAAAAAAACACGGTGTGTATACGTTCACTACATGCAACGGTGCATGTAAATAACATAGTCACACGATCAAATAAACTTTAACAAAATTTTGAGTATGGAACTTATTATAGTGTGTTCTGGTCGATCCTATCGCACCGCTCCCGGTGCCACCAAAAATATTACTAGGTGCACCGCAACACAATGTTACATTTCTCAGCAGTGGGTTTGGTAAACATGAATGTCCCGGTGTGCATGTTTACCAATGCACTGCGTAAAAATATATCTGATAAGGGCGGTGCGCTATGTACTTTAATGCCCCGATGTGTTATATGTGCTTTGATGCATCGCTTCATCAGTTATATGATTTTCTTCGGTGCGTCATTAAATGGATGCTCCAGTGCATTTATGTTTACCAACACACCGCCGAGAAATGTAACAAGGTATGCGGTGTGCCCTGTAAATTTACAGGTCGTACTGTATGCGGTGCGAGCCGAGAGCCTCGAACGCACCGCACAATTTTTTTTGGTTTTTTTTTTACACTTCAAATTTCACTCAATTTTAAATTTTAATCCGGTGAAGACTCAAGTTATGAAGAAACAAGGACATTACCTAGACATTTTGTCGTCGGGGAGGCATGGTTGCGACGTACTAAAAAAAAATTAATTTTCCCACCGTTTGGAAAAATTCAAAATTCACGCACCGAGCAAAAGATGAAAGGAACACAAATAATAAAATCACCGATGGAAGGGCGCTTTAGATAGGAAAAGATTGCACTGATTCTTTTGAACTCTAAAATAATGAAAATGGTAAAAATGATTTTTATCGTCGGTAATTTG
>JASDQU010241616.1:68838-106860 GCA_032191745.1 Picea mariana
CCCCCCCCCCCCTCTTTGATTAATCTCCAACACCACTCTAGATGAGTTTTTTTTTTCCAAAGAAAAAAGCGTAATTTTTATTCCTTGAAGAGGACAAAATTACATTTTGTAGGTGCTTCTAGAGCACTACACACTATGAAAGTGTGTGCTATATCTGAAGATAAGTAGGCATTTGAGTGCCTTTTCTTCATGTCTGTTTCCAGGAGAAAATAAACAAAAACTCATCCATAACTGGATGTACAATTTTCTGATCATAAGAGTCTTTTATATACAACAGAAAATCACCACTATTGTGGTTTTTGTCTGTCTTTTTATAAAAAATAAAGAGCAATTTTGATGCCTTCAATAGTTCGTTTACTGATGCTGGGTAAAAAAATGAGCGATTATGCGAATCGCATGTATAAGTGACCAGTTGTTTCTTTGTTTTGTGAGTTCAAAAAAGTGAAAGTTTTTGTTCATCTGTAAAAGGCCTATGGTAGAAGGCATTTGTGTCTTCCCATTTCTTTTCCGTAATGTGCTAATGTCCTTATAGGAGCTATAGGCATTCCTTTGACAGTTTGTCTGCTGTCATGTTTTTGTCCCTGTATACATGTGAGATAGCCACAGTGTCAAAAGTGTCCAAAACTCTGTGTATTTCCTCCTGAATAGAAAATAGCAAAATGTTATGGCAAAATTGTTTCTTATTTGTCCAATTTATTACATTCATAGAGTCTCCAAAAATTTGTAAATGTTGTAGATCCTTTTCTTTTGCAAATAGAAGTAGAAGCTTTAAGGACAATAATTCTGCATAGTTGTTGGTTCCCCTCCCTAGTCCCATTTTTAAGTGGAAAAAATGGTTTTCTGAGAGGTGTAGGCTAGCTCCTCCTCCATAGACAGAGTTCTGTGCAACAACATTGAAATAAGCCCAAGGTTTTGTGGTGTCTATAAACTCTTGATGTCTTGTCCTTAAGGTTTTTGTAGGAGTAATCTGTGGAAAATGGGCAATTATTGCCAGACTTTGTGCTACTAAATTTTCTCGGGGAGTGGCTTTTTCCTTGAAAATTTTTGAGTTTCTTGCTAGCCAAATTCCCCAACTTATCAAGAGGGGGAGTGCTTTGAAGGCTTTGTTTCTTGGGGTATATGCCCATGTTTTCCAGGCAGATTCCATGGAGTCTCCAGCCCATGAAAAATTTTGTTTTAGACTTTTTGAGGTTTCAGTCCAAACTTTTACTGTGAAGGGACATGTGAGAAGTAAATGAGGAGTGGTTTCATTTGCGTTTTTGCAAAGTGTGCATCTTCTAGGGCCTTCTATTTTATGTTTGTTCAAATTCTCCCTTATTGGGATTCAATTGTTTAATGCTGCCCACATGAAGATTTTAGCTTTTTGTGGGCATTTTTGCTTCCAAAGGCTTTTCCACCATCATTTGGGAAGTTGTTGTAATGGGAGGTTTAATGTTATATACCTTGCTTTTGGGGTGTATAGACCAGTTGGATTTTTTCGCCATACTAGTTCATCCTCTTTGTTGGTTAATCTGATGTGGCTTCTTTTGAGTGCATCTATATAGTTTGTCAAAGAATCTGCTTGAGGCCTAGCGAATCCGAGGAGATTTGCGATTTTTCAGCCTTGATTCCAATAAGTTGTAGTTGGGGGGTTGGATAAATGAGAGAGATAGAAGATACCTTGTCTGTGGAGTTTTTCAGTAAGGTCTTCCACGCAAGGCTGTCCCCAACCACTGTAAATGAAGAGATCATTGCTTTCCAGATGATCGAGCCAGTTGTTGAAGTGAGGTCTTCTAATCCAATCTTCAATTGTATCTGGGGAGATATATTTTTGAGCTATTACTAGCGTCCACATGCTGGTGTCTGAGATGAGTCTCCAACATGATTTTGCTGCAAGGGCCTTTGAGAAGAGAAAAATATTTTTGAGCCCCCATCCTCCTAAAGCTTTTTGCAAGGCTATGTTGTCCCATTTTGACCAAGGCTATGTGTACTTTTCTCCGGACCCTGAACAAATGAAACGTGCATAGATCTTCCTGATTTTTTCCAGGATTCATTTTGGGATCCAAGCCAACGACATCCAATAAACTGGGATGGCTTCTAGTACTGATTTTGTCAAAGTGAGTCAACCTGCTCTTGATAACCATCTGAAGCTCCAACTGTTTAGTCTTTTTTCTATTTTTGCTATCAACCATTTCCAATCTTCTTTTTTGTAGCTATGTTGTTTTAGCTGAAAGCCTAGGTATTTTATTCCTTGTGAGATATCTTTCATAGTGAAAGGGAAGAGTCTTTGATAAACTTCCTTTTATTCTTTGTCTAATTCAGAAGTGGATATTGTAGATTTTTGCTCATTTATTATCATACATGTAGCTAAGTGAAAAGTAACGAGGATGTCTGCCAATGTTTCAACATCTCCAACATTCCCATTGCAGAAGATGAGGATGCCGTCCACGAATAAAAGGTGGGTGATTTTTAGTTCTGATGATACTGAAATTCCTTGAAAAGTCCTTGCTTTGGCTTTTGCATCTAGGGCTTTACTTAGGCCTTCTGCTACAAGGAGGAAGAGGAGAGGTGATAGAGGACATTCTTGTCTCAGTCCTCTTTCTGACTTGAAGAAAGGGGAGGCTGCCCCATTGATGAGTACTGCGAAGGAGACTAAGGTAATGCAGGCCATTATCCATTTTATAAAGGGGACTTGAAAGCCTAAGTGGGTGAGTAGAAGATGAATGTAAGTCCAATTTACCCTGTCAAAAGCCTTTGAAAGGTCAATCTTCAGTATTGCTCCTTTTGATCTTGTGGTCTTTAGGCTATGGAGGCCTTCTTGTGCAACCCCTACTGCCTCATGAATTTGTCTTCCTTCGAGAAATCCGAATTGTTCCATTGACATGGCTTTTGAGAGTAGGGGTTTTAGCCTGCGAGCTATGATTTTGGTGATAATCTTGTAAATACAGTTACAAAGAGAAATTGGTCTGTAGTCATCAAAGGTCTGGGGATCATTTACCTTTGGTATGTGGGCTATAAAAGTGGAGTTGAAAGGTCCATGGATCCTACCATTTGTTCTTGATTCTTCAATTACCTTTAGTAGATCTTTACTGAGCAGATCATAGAATCCCCTGAAAAATTCAATTGTCCACTCGTCAGGGCCTAGACTTTTATCCTTCTGAAAGCTTTGTAGGGTTTCATTTAACTCTTTTTCTGTGACTTCAGTGAACAAGTCTTGGTTTCCTTGGTCGGTTACAAAACTTGGGAGGTATAAGGTTGCCTTTATGATTTTTGCAATATTGGTACTCCTGTCAGCTTTAAAGAGGGACTGGAAATGGTTTTTGCCTAGGTTTGCAATTTCATCAAAAGTTGTGCAGGGTCTGCCTTCCTAGTCCTTTGGACTCCAGATTGTGTTTCCTTCTTTCCTTCCTTTTGCATATGCTTGGAAGAAATTTGTATTTTCATCCCCCTTTTCCAACCAAATAGCTCTACTTTTCAGTCTCCAAGTATTCTCTTGTTCCACGAGAAAGGTTCTTCTTCTTGCTTCTAGATTTTTTAGAGTTTCTCGGGCTTCATTTGAGAGAAACGCTGTCTAAGGGTCCTCTTGAAAAAGTTTGAGGTTTTCCTCTATTTTTTGTAATTCCTGTTCTTCTGAGGTCTGTTTTTCTTTTGCCCAGGGGATGACCAATTTCTTTATTAATTTGAGATTTGACGCAAACTGGATGGCTGTATCGGTATTTCTTATGGAGGTACAATTTGTCCTGATGAGTTGTTGGAAACTTTCATCTTTTAGCCAGGAGGGGTTGAATTTGAAAGGGGCTTCTGGTTTTTTGGGGGATCCTTCCAGATCGAGCCAAACATGTGAGTGATCTGATTCTCCTCTGCTTCCAATCCATTGGTGAATTTGAAAAGGGAGTGATGCAATGGATTCAAAGATCAAAAAATGATCTAATCTTTTTGCTACTCTGGCTTCTCCTGTCCTCATATTTCTCCAGGTGGGTAACATTTTTTGTGGAGCCACATCAGTTAGACCTTTTGAGTCCATCAAATGTCTAAAATACGCAGCTTGACTGTCTGGGTGGGGTGTAGGTCCCCAAATTTCTGCTTCTCCCAAAGAGAAGTTTAGATCGCCTCCCAATATTAGTAGTTAAGGATTCAAGAGTTATTTTGTGAACAAGTTATCCCAGAAAGTGTTTCGATCTGAATGTGGCCCATAGATGTTTATTAGTCTGAAACCCTTTTCAAAACCTTCCATAAGGAAGTCTCCTCCTAAAATAGAATCCATTGCCCGGGAATTTAGGTGTTTTATTTTTCAAGTTCGCCATCCAAGAATTAGGCCCCCCGAACTGCCTTTGGGACTCTGACCCAAGAAGGCACAACCTGGGAGCAGGGTGGTGAGCATTTTTGTTGCAGCTTCTTTGTCTGAGAGAGTTTCCTGTAGGCAGATGAAGTCTGGTTGGTTTGTCAGGACCAATCTTTTTAGTGCGAGTTTTTTGGGGAACTTTCCAAACACCTGCAATTGTAGGTGAGGAGTTTCATAAGGGAACCCTGTCAAGGGTTTTCGCTGACTAAGTGCCCCGATAATTGATTTTTGTCGGCGAGAGGCAATATCAACCAAAGCTCTGTATTGTGCCTTGTACATGTGGGAGTCTCTTCCATGCCCCTTTTTTGTTTTATGGATCTCAGGGTTTGGTCCCAAGCCCTTATGTTCTGAAATTGGTATGGAAACAATCATGTTGCGGAGTTGGTATCTGATGATAGAGTCTTCTGATTCTTCGGAGGAGGAGTCCTGTAGAGAAGGGTGGGGGAGAGTGTTGGTCTCCGGATCTGGTAGAGAAGTAGAGGGGGAAATGAAAGGAGAGGGCAGGGGTGGAAGGAGGAGTGGGAGAGGAGGAAAAGGGATAAAAGAGGGAGAAGGGAGCAGGGGGGGCGTAGACCTCCATTCAACACAAAAAAGATAAAATCCTTTGAAAAACCAAAAGCTAGGCGAGAGATAGAAATATGCATACCTAGTAAGTTGTCGACTATAAAATGAGTGATGGCCTCTTAGCCTGCTTCTGATGCCTGTCGCTCTCTTTCGACTGAAACTATTGCCAAACCATTTCCTTCTTGCATGGATGGAGCTTCCACTTCTTCAGTCCGCAATGCTTCTTGTTCATTTGTATTGCCTCTTACAGAGGATTCCGTAGATGGAGAGTTGGTGTCTTTGGAGATCGACATCTCGTTGCTCCTCCTATTTTCTGCAATTGGCCATCGATTTTTGTGTCCTTTCGAGCTGTAGTTGCAATCCTTGATGATGTGTCCATATTCATGGCATCTTCTGCAACATAAAGGGATTCCTTCGTAGTCAATAATTTGCATCCCGGTTCTTCCCAGATCTGTTAAATTTAGGTATTGATTTAGGCCCTTTCTTATGTTTAGAAGGACTAGGATCCTTGCTACTGCCATTTCCCCTGTTTCAAGGAATCCCATATCTGCAGTTAGGAATTCACCCAGGTGATTCTCGATGGCTTGGAGGAACTTTTCATTCCAAAGGTGTGGGGGAAGTTCTGGTAGTCGGACCCAAATGGGGATGGAGTCCAATCTCTCATTATCCGCGTCAAAAGTGGGGTTCCAGACTTTTAGGAGTATAGGGGAGGAGTCTATGAACCATATTTTTTGTAGGATCGAGAAAGCCTGGAATTTTTCTGAGAAAGTAAGCATGAACCAACCTCTGGACAGTCGGTTGATTTTTGGTGGCCGGTTGTAGTGCTGATYCTCGGTTGAAGCCACCTAGGATTTTAGCGAATTTTCGCTAAATTGGTGTCCATAAGATTTTCCAACGAGGGTTTTGTYTGCCATTTCTRCCACTCCTGGTAAGGTTAAGTTGTCTCCCAGAGTGAAGTTTAGATTTGTGGAGGAGGATCCTATGCATTTATTGCGCTTCCTGTTTCTTGTTTCGTCAGCTCCCTTATGAGGGAGTGTTTGTTTATTTTGAGTGGCATTTGTTGTTTCCCCCYCGAAGACAGTGATCCACTCGCTGAAATTTGTTGGCCGAAGGTTTTCTGAGATAAACCCTTCATYTGCCGAAAGAGTGTGGTCCTGAAAATAAAACTATTCTTAGAATGGGTAGAGGTGGGAYGGAGTCAAGCCATGCTCTAAAGGAGCCCAGTCTGTGGTGGTCTAAGTGGGAGGGGGTGAACCTAGGCCTAGAAGGGGCGRCAAGAAAAAAATTTGTTCAAGAGAGGGGGAAAAGGGGAAGCTTGGAATCACAGGGTTTGGTATGGACCAGGAGATGTTTGAAGGGGAGGAGGTGAGGGGGAGACTGCAGTGTAAAGGGAAGGTAGGATTAGCGGCAGGGAAGGAGGATGGGAGATGAGGCATGGGTTGGGTGGGGCTAGACGAGGTTTGTGGAGAGATTACACCGAAAATTCCTGTGCCTCCTAACCAAGAGTCGTCAGCTTGAACCTGTCCCGGAAAATTCCTAGAGAATCCTGAGAGCTGTGAAAAAAAGTCCTCCTATGAAATCGACGGTAAAAACCCATCTAACTGCTATGTGAAGGTCTGGTCTTGACTGCTATCTGTCAAATGCCAGGGTAGCAATTCTCCAAGCTTGGGAGAATAGTCCACCACGTCATCATTTCCAACCATGTTGGTTTAGTAACTGTGTAAAGGGATCCCAATAATTTCCTTTGTTCAGACCGTGACCAGAATAATCCAAGAATCGAGAAGAGGAGTAGTGACCCCAACTGTTAAAGACCTTCATTTAGCTCTGAGGCTTTGGTAAAGGTCAAGGGAATCAATCAAGTGACCTGAGGCGAGTCTAAAGGTACGACCACAAGGGGAGGGTGCGGGACTGAGTTTTCCTTGTCAGTGGGGAAGGGGGGATAGGTGGGACGGAAGGCTCGTGACCGCAGTAGGCGGTCCGTGGGCCTCCAGAGCTGTGGGGCCGCAGATCTCCATTCAAAGGCCAATTGATGTGACAAGTTATGATTCACCACTCTCGATGAGTTAAGGACCAATTCATCGTCATTTACATCTTCTATATTAATTAATTTTGTTTTGTTATGATGACATTTTGTTCCCTCGTTGTTGGTGCCCGTAAGACATTAAACATATGTGAATTATTATATTGTTTCAAACATGTTATCTAACATTCCTAAGTATATTATTAATGAAAATTAAAAAAAAATTCATATTGAATAGTATTTTTTCATTCATCCGATTCATCCCTCTACAATTTTTCCATCAAGATTTTACGCTCTTCTGCACTTAGATCGGAAATAATGTTATTGAGCTTCCTCATTTTGTGGCCCTGCATGACACGCACTAACCAATACATATTAGTTAAACTTACATATAGTTCAAGCACATTAATTTTTTATAGAATTTACAGAGAACTTGCCTTTTTTGTTTTTCTAGATGTGTCATCATTGTGTCGACCATAAATTTTCTTATTTGAACTCTTCTCACTCATATTTTTATCAATACACAACCTATACCATTCAATACAAAAATTATTAAATATATTTTATAAATAAATCACATAATTTTCAGCGAAAAAAATCGTTTTAATTGGTGCGCTTTTTATATACAAAGCACCGGTGCGTTTATTACATAAAACACACCGGTGCGTTCCATACAACAACACACACCGAACAATTTAATTTATTTTTTAAAATATTGTGAATTATAGTAGTGCGATATATATAGAAGACATCACAACGACTATAGTAGAAAACAAAAACATAGAAAAAAAAATATACATTCATAAAAAAAAATTAAAAAATTACACATCGATGAGAAGAAAAATTAAAAAATTATGTGACAACATTTTCGATGTTGTTTAGATGAGAACATTGGCGATATTGTTTTTATGCACAATATTTTTTATTTTTTATTTTTAAATCTGGTTTAATCAGTGCGTTCCTTATACAGAAACGCACCGGAAAAATGGAAAACATTTAAAAAAAAATGTCAAATCAGAAACCATTTAAAAAAATTAAAAGAAGGGGAAGAGGGCCAACTGCGCTTGGGATTTGATGCAATAAGTGGTCCCTTTGTATCACACGCCAAACAATTATATATAGAAAAACAAACCCATTAGATCTAAAATACCTAAAACGAAAAGCCTTAATTCTAAAGTGATAGAGAGAGTTAAACCCTAGGGTGAAATTTTGCATTCGCGTAAGCAAAAAAAACAAAGGTTTAAGCTAAGTATGAATTTTTTTATTTTTATTTTTTCTGAATGTAGGGTTTTGAGTGAATCAGCATACTTTTCAAATCCTAATTTTCTGAATATTTCTGATGTTCCAAAGTATTCTTCTGTTCCACAGTGGTCTCCGATATGTCTCTCTACCAAATCTGCTTCTTGTAAATTTTGGAAAAATAATGAAAATATCAAATACCTTCTTAATATTAAAAAACTTTATGAAAATGGTTTAGAGTGAATCACCATACCCTTCAAATTCTCATATTCTAAATAATACTGTGGTTCGAAAGTATTATGCTCCTCCATAATGTTCCTCCATATGTCTCTCTTGCAAGTCTCTCCGTTGAAAATTTTTGCAAAATAATGAAATAGTGAATAACTTTTTAGTATTTAAACAACTTTATGAAATTCAATTCCCGCTCTTTTTTTAATTGTTTAAAAAAAATCACACTTTTTTTAAAAATATTTTTGGCACGATGGTGTGTTTATGTAAGACGCACCAGTGCAACCATTTTACATTACGCTCCAGTGCGTCCATATTATTTGATGCACCAAAGATATATAATTGTTTTTTATTAACAAAATCTAGAAACACGGTGTGGTTGATTTTTTGAACGCACCAATGCTTATTGTTAATATGTGCACCAGTGCATTTGTATTTTATAAGTGCACCAATATGCATTTAAAGTTATTTGAACTTTAATTTGCACATAAAATAGTATATTCATCTAAAATTATCTTTTATGATGAATTCACATTACTTGCAATACTCCAGTATACATTTTACGTTTTATGTCGCATTATTCTTAAAAAATGGTTTCAAAACTATATTCAAACTCAGATTGTGGTATGGTCCTCAAAATTTGTTTTAGATATGTACAAGAAAATTTATTGTTAAATTTGCTGAAATGCAGGGAGAAAATCTTATTATATGATCAAATGGCCAATTCTTCAAATTCTAGCCCATTCCATATTGTTCAAAGTCCATAGCGGAGTTTTCCCTTTCCATCTCCAATAAGTTTAACTTAGTTATTTATGTTTCGATTATCTCATTGAATTTTTATTTATCCACATCAATTTGAATAAAAATGTATCCAAATTTGCAGGATTGTGATTCAGAATCGAGTTCAGATGCAAAAAATATTCCAGTACCGGTTCAAAAATGTCGGAAGGTCTTATCAGGAGCAACGTACCGCAAGTAGTTGGTAGATGAAAATTGACATCCGCTTTACCCTGCCAATTGCGACATTCCATCTTCCAGCCACCATCCTTGGTCGACGATGGTAATAATTGTTTGGTATAATGTAATTTGAACAAACACATTATTGCATTGTGCTTACTAATATCATCGATGTACTAATGCTCAATATTTTGGAAATTATGATTCTTCTGATGATGAGAAACCTACCTACCATCTTCCATTGCACCCCACATTAATGTCAACCTGAGAGAAGGCTGCAATGAGAGCACAACTCAGAGAGGAAACATACCAAGAATGGTTGAATCAACCACCTATTCAATTCCCACTATGTCTAGATTCACTACTTAGGAATGACTACAACAATACTAGTAGTTCTTCAGAAGATGGCAATGGAGATAATCAAAAGGAGGTTGGTATAGATGATTACTTACGGGATATGAATTCCATGGAGACAATGTTGTTAGATGCATTACAGAATGATGAGCTAAAGCATGATGCTCATATCAATGATACCATTTTCGAAAGCCTAAAATCTGCTTCCACCACCCCTCTCTTTGGACCTAGTGCCCGGTCAAAGTCTACCTAGATTGGGAAAATAATGTTACTTTACAACATGAAAACAAAGTTTGGCATGTCAAACACATGTTTCCCGACAATATTGAGCTAATTGACCAACAAGTGCCTTATATTAATTTTGCGAAATCTTGTCACAGTACAATCAAAATTAGAAATAGTTGCTTTTATAAACGTTAAATGACCTTGTACTTTAATTCTATTACCCACTAACTGCAGGATACTCAAAGATAAGGTTCTTCCTAGTGATAATGTTTTGTCCGGTAGCTACGAAGAGGCAAAGTAGTTGTTGAAAATGTTGGGTGTTGAGTATATATCATATCATGCATGCCCGAATGATTGTATTCAATATAGAGGAGAATATGCAAACAAAGATATATGTTTGAAATGTGGGCATGACAGGTACCATAAATCAAATAAAAATGGTAAATCGAATGGTCATCCTCATAAGATATTGAGGCACATGCCTATAATCCCAAGGATTCAAAGGCTCTTTAGTTGCAAAGAATTAGCTATGTTGCAGGGATGGCATGCCTCACATAGAAGCGAGTCGGGAGTTATGTGAATCCCAATAGATTCAATAGCCATGAAGCATATAGAGAATACATGGCCAGACAAATTCAAGGATAAAGTATGAAGTCTACAACCCAACAATGGATGGCGTGAACCCATATTCCCTCCAAAACACCAACTATTTTGTTTGGCCTGTAGCAGTGATCAATAAAAATACCACCCCATGGTTGTCCATGAAAAATGAACATCTTATGTTGGCTCTTATAGTCCCTAGTAGAAGAAAAGTGAATAATATGGATGACTACCTACAACCATTGGTATATGAATTGAAGGAATTATGGGAAGGGATACATGTATATGATGTATCGGGACCCATTACAACAGAGAGGAGTTTTACATTGTATGGCATATGTGCTTACACCACATATGATTATCCAAGCTTAGGAGTTTGCTTTGGTAATTAACATGTTTATTGATTTGTTTATATACGTAACAACATTTATTTGCATATTTTATTCGTTGTGATTGACATTCTATTCTTAAATGCTAACGTGTTATGTATACAATAATTTCGCAGGTCTTGTAACTAAAGGCTATCATGGATGTAAATTTTGTGGACCTTCTCTGAAGGATAGGTGGTCCAACCACCTACGAAAGCCAATGTACGACTGCATGAGGGTATTCCTCCTAGAAGAACACCCTTATAGAAGAGAAACCTTTGCTTTCAATGGTAAACCAGAGAGAACCCAAATGCCTACAATAATGACACTACTAGAATGGATTAGAGCATATGAGAGAGAGAAGGAGAAGGAGATTACATAAATGTTCAATTCAAATGGGGATCCTATGTTCGATGATCCATAATTCTTCGACACCTATGTTGAGAAATTTCCCATTGGGATGAAAAATAAATCTATCTTTTATGAGCTCCCCTATTGCCCACTTACTATATCCCATGCATATATTTCAAAATATTTCATCTTCTTTATGGAGGCACATATCATCGAAAGAAAGTGACAGATTGACTGTGAGGAGAGATCTTATTTCTTCAAAAACTAAAAAGAAACATTGGCCAAGACAAGAAATTAGAGGAGAGGCCGGTCCCTCTTAGTGTTTCAAAGAAGGTGATGTCCCATGGATTTTGAAGAAAGAAGATCTTTCTTTGGCAAAGGAAGTTATATTGGGTGTGAAGGTTCCTTCTTTATATGGGTCTTCACTATGACGTTGCTTCACTTTGCGTCAAGACCATTTGTCAGGGTTGAAATCACATGACCATTTGAACCTTCTAAAGGTACGACATATGTCAAAAATATGATTTTATTATTTGCAATATTTGTTTTTATGCCATGGGATAAAACATAATAATTTTTTTATGTGTTTACTTTGTAGTGTCATTATCCTCTGCTCATGCCTGGGTGTGTGAACCATGACTTCCCCCATGACCTAAGGTGTGCCATATATAAATTATCTTCATTTGTACGTTGGATCAAATCAAAGGAGATTCATATGGCTAGCATTCTATGGTGGCGTCAAGAGATAGATGAGATTGTTTGTATGTTTGAGAAGGAACTACCGCCGAGTTTCATGGACTTGCAGGTTCATCTTCTAATTCACCTAGTAGATGAGGTTGAATTAGTCAGAGTGATCTCCTATTGTTGAATGTTTTTTTTAGAGAGGTACATGAAGAAATTGAAAGGATTTGTTTGTCAAAGGGAAAAACCCGAGGGGTCTATGGAAGAGGGGTACATATCATATGAGTCTTTCTATGATGCTAGTGAGTACATCAAGCAGATCGAAAACACACCAGGTGCAGTGATTTTGGACGACAAAAGGGATGAAGACAAAAGAGAAGGGGATCTTCTCCAAACGAATGGAAAAAAGGCGCTTGATAAATAGTAAGTGACGTATTGTTTGTCAAATTTCTACACAATAACTATTCACATTGAACTTCATAATGTATATTTTCATGATTTCATATGTACTATATGTTGATTTGATTTCATGAATACATCAGGGAATTCAGAAATTGATGCCATCAATAAATTCACTCTTTACAATTCAGAGACAACACAGTCGTGGGTCGCATTGTACGAACATAAGAGGAGGAAATGGGAAAGTGCCAGGAAATAATTCAGATGGTTGAATGGTAGGAGCATCCTTTATCATGATCATTTAAAAGAAAATATTCCAATAATATGCCCCAACAGTTGGGTTGCTGACCAAGTCAGAGAGAAATATGGTGCATCCGGTCGTTACCCACGTGAAGAAAAGGATGCACTAAACATAGGGATTGGTTGCAACAACTCGGTAATAATCTTTCTGTGTACATAATTTTTAACTTTGTAATCAACATTTGAATTGTAAGTACATCTATATTATTTTATATTTGAATGGTCAGGTTATTAGACACATATTGACACTTTGATTTGTTCATTTTTTTATAGGTGCATTTGTCCCATCTATGTGGGCATATGGACATCATTATCACACAGAGGATGTCGATGATGGGCACATGACACAAGACTGTGGAGTGGAAGTCGAGTTCGACCAATCTAGTTGTGCTAGCCACCATGATCAAAACACCATACATGGGAAGTTAGTTTATGTCAGAAAGATACAAGAGATCATTCGAGTGGACTTCTCTTCTTTCCAATGTGTTATTTTTAGGTGCAAGTGGTGGGACACCTTTGATTGGAATAATGTAAAGGAAGATTGTGATAGTGAGATGATATGTATCAACTCTAAAAATATGTGGGATGAAGTTAAGGAGCCTTATGTTTTCCCAAAACACTGCAACCAAGTGTATTTTTACCCAGATGTGTTGGATAGAGATAGGTGGTTTGTATTTGACACGACCCTAGGTCAAAACATATTTTTGAGAACACCAGTGTTATCATGCCAAGCGAGGAAGATAATGAGGGTGATGACAACAAAGAGTGATATGTACATGTTTTATTTAATCTTTAATACTGTTGTTGTATCTTTTTGTTATATTCTTTATTTCGCTAAATATATTGTTTTTTATTCATCTTTTGACAGAGGAAATGTTAAGTTAATTATAACAAATCTTAATGAACAATTTTAGTTGGTTAACAATTAGTTTGATGCGTAATGTGTTTGTCTTTCAAATTATTTGTGATTGCATGGAACGATTTTTTTTTGAACATATTTATATGTTGTTGCATATATTTAAAAATGTTTCATCTTCTTTAAGTATTTCCAACTGTAAATCCTGAAAAATGTTAAATGTCAAGTTGAACTTTTAATGGGATATGAAATTCTACTTTTTATGTTGATATAATTATATGTAATGATATGGTTGATATGCATGTTTAATAGTACAACATTTTTGAGTATATGTTAACATGATGATTCCAAAACTGAGTTTATGTTCATTTATTTGTAGATTTAAAATTAAGATTAACAAAAAATGTGGTTTATGATTAAAAAATTAAATTTATAACATGATTTTGTTATAATATGGTTTTTAACTAAAGTAGTGTTTGTTAGTTTACATACTTTTATCATTGTTTTTGAAAATATTTATAAAATTATGCCCCCAATGTTGAGTAAAACCACAATTAATGAAGTAATATTTAAAATTTGATAGCTATCAACTTTCAAAATAATGACAAAAATAACAATAGGAAGATTTGCATCCATAAAATTTTAAAGCCAACATAATGCTTATCTTTGGAGATCATAACTTTTTTATAATTACAATTTTTAGTGTAGAAGAGTCTATTAAAAAAGAGTAATTAGTACAATGGAAAATAATATTTATTCATATCTAATTTGTTTTTTGAAAAAAAAGATTAGTTAGAATCAATATGTATAATGAACTATCTATGCAATTATAGTTTCAATTTTATAGTTATAGTTTCAACCATATTGAACTTTGTAATTTATAAAAATAAACACGATGATGATAACCATCCTATAACAAAAATAAACAACATCTAAAATACACATTTATATTCGCTAGCTAACATCATCTAATTGTATATACCTCTAGCACATATAAACATCATTAATTAGCTATCACACATATCTAATAATTTAACATGGCTCATCATTGTGATCACATCTAACAAAAGACAAACATTTTCTAACATCATCATCACACACATCTAGCAAGCATAATTTAACATACACATATATCAAACACATTTAACATTAAACATATCTAACATGACTTAAAAATGTACACATCAACATCGACATATTATAAATTAATTAAGTATATCATCATGATCAACAGGAAAAATGCACGTCTAATGAACAATGTTATAACATACACATCTATCAAGCACATTTAACATCCAAAACGAACATGACCTAACAATAGATACATCAACATCAACATATAAATTAAGTACATCATCAACATGATCAATAGAAAAAAACACCATATATATATATATATATATATATATATATATCATGGAAAAGTCAAATAACTGTTATGACATATCTGGTCTAGCCGATGGCATAATCTGCATATCTATAATAGTAGTGGAGGCCTAGTCTAGAATGGAAGATGATGGATGATGAATAGGTCATGCCTGCTCATTTAGACGAGGTGAAAGAGGAGGATGAGGAATAGGTCTGACATGCTCATCTAGGTGAGGTGAAAGAGGAGGATGAGGAATAGGTTCGACATGCTCATCCAGGTGAGGTTAAAGAAGAGGATGAGGAATATGTGTTGCCTCCTCATGATCTGGGTGAGGTTAAGGAGGATGAGCAGGATGTGGAGAAGGATGATCACGACCACCCTCATCAAACAATGGGGTACTGGACGAATGAGTCGTACTGGAAGAAGAGTTGTGCCTATCATTAGGATCCCTCCTCGATGCTAGTAGCTTGGCGGCTCCGATGATATGACACATAAGAGGCATCGAATCATGCGACATCTCCCTCCAAATCTCCAAGAGCATAGGATCTGCCCTAATGTCTTGCATCAGGGCAGAACAAACTCCCACCTTAGTCAAAAGTGTAGAGAGTCGGTTGCCCAACTCCAACCTGAATCTAGTATTGGGACTACGATGCATGCTGCCGAGTATCTACACCCGGGGACCCTAACCCGCCGTGGCCTCAGGCATCATCTCCTCATCGTCATCTACTGGGGGAGGAGGCACGTCCCCAATGAAAGTGCCAATATCTGCAATATATATAGTACAAAACAATAATTACATAGTTAATTCATTAAACAATGTAATAAAACAAGTTAAAGAACGTGTTAGAATTACTTTTATTATAATTAAGTAAGACAATAAAATGAAAATATATTAATTTAAACAAAACACTAATATTACCTCTATCATCTGGTGGCTCATTTGTTGTAAAGATGATGTTCAGACATCATCGCCAATCCAAACCCGCGTAAGGACAAGACACCATGAAAAACATGTGATCCGCCACACTGCTTAGTAGCTGTATATTTTAACCTTGTACAATATTTAATGCAAACATATTTTCATCTCAAGAACAAAAAATATACAATGGTAAATACAAACATTACACAGAGATTTTTCGCCTGGAAACCCAAACTGGGAAAACCAACATATTCTATATTCATTCATGGTGATACATTGTTTACAATACAATATACATATAGGATCCAACAACATCCAAAACCCTAACCCAATGACTTGGATTAGTCAACAACCCTAATTCCTTAACCGGAAATAGAAAACCATCGACAAAGAAACCATGTGTCAAAAAACCACCTAAATATGTGACATGTTTTTTGAGGTAGACAATTTTTTCTTGGGGGCGTTGCCGCCGAACCCCCGCATAGGGGGCATTATCTCCCTTGCACCCCCCCTCGTTGACGGACAAAAGTTGGCCTTGCCTCTAGAAACCTCTCAAAAAATAAGCAAAATAGATCTAAGGCAAATGGGAAGTTTGACCTCCCACATATCATAGCTCGACATTTGTCGAGCGCTATACAAAATTGCCGTAAAAAAATGGCAGACCATCTGATACACCGTGGCCGTTGTACCAACGAATAAACATAATGCAAAAGAGGGCAACTAACGAGCTTCCCATCATTGGTAAAATAGGCTATGGTAGTCACTAAGAGTGAGAGGCACCTAACCTCCTTTGCATCGAAAGAGACGATTTTCAGTTGCCCACCAAACACTTGAAAATCAGCTGGGGATAGTACCTCAACCCTAATATAGTGCTGAGAGTACATGAGCTAACTCTCAGCTGTAACACCTACTGGGACATCTGGGAACTGGGAAAATCCTAGCCTAGTGATAAATTAAATATCCTCCTTAGTGGGATGGTACCACTGATCCAAAACAATTACTGGGTGCACCGCAACACAATGTTACATTTCTCAGTGGTGCGTGTGGTAAACATGAATTCCCTGGTGTGCAAGTTTACCAATGCACTACATAAAATATATCTGATAAGGGTAGTGTGCTATGTACTTTAACGCCTCGATGTGTTATCTATACTTTGATGCACTGCCCCACTAGTTAAGTGATTTTCTTCGATGCATCATTAAACAGATGCACCAATGCGTTTATGTTTACCAATGCACCATCAATAAATGTAACAAGGTACGCGGTGCACCCTGTAAATTTATAGGTCGCACCATACGCGGTGTGAGCCAAGAGCCTTGAACGCACCGATCAAATTTTTTTTTTTTAGCACTTAAAATTTCACTCAATTTTAAATTTTAAACCGGTGATAACTTGAGTTACGAAGAAACAAGGAGATTACCTAGACATTTTTTCGTTGGGGAGGCATGGTTGCGACATAATAAAAAAAACTAAATTTTCCCACCATTTGGAAAAAATCGAAATTCACGCACCCAACAATAGATGAAAGGAATGCAAGCAAGGAAAGCACCGATGGAAGGGCACTTCAGATAGGCAAAGGTTGCACCGGTGCTTTTGAGCTCTACAACACTGAGAATGGTAAAAATGATTTTTACTGTCGGTAATTGTTTTTAATAAAACCATGTTCTGGTGCACCCGATTCATAGCTGCACTGGGCCATACATGTTTAATGATCGCACTGATTATATATTTAAAAAAAAAACAGCCCTATTATGGTGCACGTGTGTTTATGTGCGCATCGGTGCTTATACGACTCCATAGCGCATTGCCTTTTATTTTTTTGAAAAACTACAATAGTGCGAAAATTTTTGTTTAAGCATAACACAGTGCAGTATAATAATAGACGCCTCGGTGCGCTTGGGTTTACAAAGTGCACCACCTAAATTTGGAAATTAACCCTAACACGATGCTCCATATTAGAGCACTGGTGCACATGATACAATGGAGGGCACCGATACATTTTTTTGACACAATCCTACATTGTTGCGTAAATGTTTTTTATTTAACCATATGACGGTGCACTCTACTAATAGCGCACCAGTGATTCCAGTGTTACGTTGCGCACCATGTATTTTTAAAAGAATGCTATTATGGTACATCCTTATTTCTATAGTGCACCAGACAATATTGTTCTTTATTTGAAATAACCCTGCTACGATGCACTAGTTTCGAGGGCACCGATGTGCCTGTTGTCGAAAACGCACCGGTGCGTTATATGCTTATAAAAGCACCGATGTAAAAACATCCGCTAAAACCTCTAGCCACTCACCTCCACTATAAACATATTTTTGGGATATTTTTATAGGGGCGTCCACAAAAACCTCTTCTAGAGGGTCTTTTCCTTGTAGTGGTGGTTGGAGGTAGACATCCATTCTCTTCACTTGTCTTCTACCTGGGACTATAAGAGACATCATAAGATGTTCATTCTTCATGGACAACCATGGGGGGATATTGTTATTGATCACTACCACAAGCCAATCAAAATAGTTGGTGTTTTGGAAGAAATATGGATAAACTCCATCCATATCTATGCTCAATTGTAGGATTCATACTTCATCCTTGAATTTATCGAGCCATGTATCCTCTATATGCTTCATGGCTATTGAATCTAGTGGGATTCACATAACTCTTGGCTCACTTCTATGTAACGCATGCCACTCATGCAACATGGTTAATTGTTAGCAATGAAAGAGACTTTGAATTCTTGGAATTATAGGCATGTGCCTCAATATCTTATGAGGAGGACCATGTGCCTTACCCTTTTTTATTTATTTATGGTACCTGTCATGCCCACATTCTAGACATGTCTCTTTGTATGCATATTCATTTCTGTATAGAATACATTCATTCAGACATGCATGGTATGATATGTACTCAACACCCAACATTTTCACATTTGCTTTGCCTCTGTGCAGCTATCTAGTAAGACATTATCACTCGAAAATACCTTATCTTTGTGTAACATGGAATTAGTGGTCAATAGAAATGTACACTGTCATTAAGCATGAATAAAATCAACCGTTTTCTTCCTTCATTATGTGACGAGTTTCTTGAAAATTTTAGGGGACTTAATGGTTAGTTACCTCAAAAGTGATGAGAAACACACGTTTAACATACCATACATTGCTTCCAAGTTGTACAATAACATTGTTGCCCCTAGTTGGGTAGACCTTGCAGACCCCTGTACTCGACCAAATAGAGGGGTGGTGGAAGTAGATTTCAAGATTTTGAAGAAGGTATCTACGACATCAACATCATCTCCTAATTCATTTTGTTCAAATTCATATAACAACATTCCCTCCATGGCTTGGATATCCAACAAGAAATCATCCATACCAACCTCTATATCATTGTCTTCATTCCCAACATGTGAATAACTACTGTTAATGTTGAGGGTTTGAATTGGTGACTCAAGATGTAGTGGGAATTGAATAGGTGATTGTTTCAACCATTCTTAGTATGATTCCTCTCCGAGTTATTCTTTTTAGCAACAAGCTCCCGAATTGACATTTTAGTGGAGTGCAACGGTATATGGTGGATATCATGCTCGTCATCAAAATCCTGATTGTAAAAATATTGAAGATTACATTGATAATATTAGTAACACAATGCATTTAATGTGTTCAAACATTATGCCAAACACTTTTAGAAGCATGGACATTTTTTCCTAATAATAAACATGAGACCAACTATTTTATAAAACAAATATCGAATTAAGTAATACATTTACATTAGTTCCATTGAAAACCCAAAAATACAACTTCTCAATCATCTTTTTCTTATGCCCTATGATGTTTCCTACATAAAAGAGATCCAATTCATAGTGTAATACCATTGACCCATGCCAGTGACTGGAAGATGGCATGTTAGGGTAGGGTAAATCAACTGTCCATTTTCATCAAACATTTATTTGCGGTATATTTTTCCCGATAAGAGCTTGCAAAATTTTGGGACTACAAGAATATCTTGAGCATCTGAACTCGATCCTGAATCTTGATCATCAAAATTCAATGAACAATTATTCAATTGCACATGCATCTATAACATAAATTAAACAAGATAAATGAATTATCAATAAAATCTAGACGTATTGCAATCAACGTGAGAGAACTTGAAGGACTTTCAAAGATACAAAATGAGCTGGATTTTGAAGAATTGGCCATTTTATATTATAATTCCTTTTTCCCTGCATTTGAGCCAAAACCGTCATCTTGGGAAGCATAGAACAATCTAACTTCAAAAATAATTTCGAATAACTTTTATAACTTGACAGTGTGCTTCATCATATAAAGACGCATTGATGCATATGGATAAACCAAATGCATTGGTGCATTTAATTGAGTGAAGCACAAAAGACTGACCTTTGGTATTGCCTCTGTGAAGCAAAACCTTCGTAAACTTTAAATGCGGATGTTTGCATTTTCATTTAGCAAATTTAATTGTCTTACTGTGCATTATTACTTACACACTGCACTAGTTTGTTTCTAATGGTATAGTGCACTGACTGAAGCAAGTTAAAAAAATAACACACACTTACTCTCAATACGTTGAAATTTATTACGAAAATAAATCGACGCATTATACACACACTACACATCAGTGCACTACTAATTGTATAGTGCATCGAAAATGTAACTTAAAAAAAAAAACAACGCGCACGTTTATCATCAATGCGCTGAAATATACAACAAAAAAATGAATGGAAATTTTAGTTTTTGTGTTTATAAAGCAAAACCCTATTCATTCTTTTATTTCTTTGCCAAAATTTAGAAGAGAGATTTGTGCAACAAAGATTTATCAACAAAGATTTTAGAGTGGATGGATTTTTTTAAGAGACAAATTTGAGGGGGATTACTATAGATCATGTAGAAATCTGCAGAGGAGAAATTTCATGTATATGATTTCATTCTATTAATTATCTTAATCATTCTCCTATTTGATTCAAACAATTTTCAATGCATTCCCAAACAAAAAAAAATGGTTTCATAGTTACTTTCAATATTGGAAGCCCTAGTTTCCTCATTTTTTTTTTGCTTTCTCTTTCTATATTTCACAAGGAGAATTTTTTTTAAGCAATTTTTTTTTTATATAGTTCATTTATTTATATATGGATGTTTCTTATCCATTGCAATGAAACCACTCATTGCATTGGATCCTAAACCATCCAGTCGTTATGGTGATCGGTGCACTCTGTACATAGTAAGATAAATGGTGTGTATTTGTATGTCAATAACACCGCTTAATTTAAATTAGAAATAATATTAAAAAATCATTTCTGCGTTCGCATTCCACGATGCGCTTTTACCTTGATAAGCACCGAGGCACATTTTTTACAAAGCGTGTCGTTGAGTTTAAAATGGAAAAATTAATGTTCTTTATATGGAAATTGTCATGTCTTAAATTTGTTCACAGGTCGATGGTGCGTAATAAACAATACTTAGGAAACCGTGTTTTTCTTAATTCATAAAGCACTGGCGGGATACAAAAATTTGTAAAACGTTTTCAATTTCGCAATGGCATTGTTATACTGTACTTGCACGTATATATATGGTCGATGCATCGACACATATAAATATGGTTGATGCCCATGTGCATATTAAGTTATTATACACACCAAGATCTTATTTTTAAAAAAATTACGTAATTTTATATTTGATGATTCCTATAATTTTTTTCAAGGAGATTTTGAAAATTCTAAGGGACAAACAAGGGGAAAACCAAGAAATGTTGGTAGGGATGTCCAAAGAAGTGTAGAAGAAGATGGTAAAATAAATGAACATAATTGTGTCGCAAGAGGAGCCATCCCAATTACAATGTACATGAGAGGTATGTAACCATTTATTTATTCTTTTATGTACACCGAATTTAATTATCGCGTGAAATACTAATTTGATGTAACCATTTATTTATTCGTTTATGTACACCGAATTTAATTATCGCGTGAAATACTAGTTTTCAATTGTTTTGTTACTGAAAAGAAAAAAAAAATAGAATCCATTCAACACATAAGACACGACAACGAGGAATAAAAGGGTTGATCACAAACATTGTGAGTATTTACATTTTTGGCCTTTCTTAAGTTTTCATGTTTGTTGTGATCTTTATATTTAAATAATTAATTTACAGTTATCCATGGATGTCTTCTAGTAGGTGCTAACATACAAAGAGGAGCCAACCCATGAATTGATAAACATTGGGTTAAGTATGGGTTGTGAGTAAATGTTGAAGTATACAAGTTTAATTGAATAATTTGTAAGTAGCTATGTTGTTTAACTTCCCTTGTTTTATAATTAATGAAAAAACAAGAAAACTTTATATTGATTATATCGACGGTGCTTTGTCATTCGTATTAAACGTGTAGGAAACAAAGTATGGAATGCAACCAACATATGAGATTTTGAGAGAAAGCATGAAGCACAACTTCGAAATAATGTGTATTATTTATGAAAGACTTGGTGCTAAGGTATGCTTTTTTATTTCTGCAATCATGTATATTCTACTATATATATATATATATATATATATATATATATATAGGTATACTTATACAATTTATTTCTATGTTTGTAGATGGAAGATGAAGGGGTGAAACATAAAAAACAAGTCGATCAAGAAAACATTATAATAAAAAAAAATTACAATATCGACTACAAATGATGAAGAAATGAGGCATGAACGCAGCTTGAGCGATGGCAACATTTCAACCGATAAATAATAAGCAATATAATTGAATGTTACTGCAAGTTGTATGTTTTGGAATATTTGTCTATGAAATTTAGGGATTTTGTTTAATGTAGTCAACATATTGTCCCAATTGCATGAGGACATGTTACCAATAAGTGTAACAACTGCATATTGGTTACAATTTGATTATTGTGGACCTTTACGTTGTCCCTTTTTGTATGACAATGAGTCTTTTATTCATATATAATAAAATGGGTTTCTTATTTCATTGCATTGTCGAATGTTGTAAAATGTTACATTCCTAAATAATTAATATGTAGATGATTTACATTGTTACAAATAACAGAGGTGTAATTCATTGGATAACACATTAATGCAATCATTAGGCGTTTTATAACTATTCTACGAAATGTTTTTTTTGCCAGAATCCGACGATATAAATTTGCACGAAATCATTATTTTTGTTGTTTAAAATCCAATTTTGAATACATAAATGGATTCAACATGCTGAAAAACCCCAGGGGCACTCATATTATATAGAAATAATCACTCAAATTTGCGGATTTAACAATTTTCTGTCGAATTTTGAGCAAATGTCACTCAAAATAATTGCCAGAGAACCTTTATTTCGTCGAACGTTTAGCCTACGACCAATCATTATATCAAAATGCAATAAAAAAAATATAAAACAATATTATTATAAAAAATTTGATTTTGAAATGATTAATTGAAAATTTGTAAAAAACAATTAATTAAAATATATACATTTTTTTTATACATGTAGGTCACGACACCAGATATCGATGCTCGCTACGTCCATGGAAAACCTCCCCAAAATCAGTGAGAGAACATGGAGTGTCCGAGCATTTTTGGAGTATTGGGGGCTCAACAAAAAGAGTATCTTCTAAACCCATTAAAGGGCATAACATGTCACTCCAAGGATTTGAACTTGGGTGGGGAAGGTAACAATCATTCCTCCCAACCACCCAAGCTACATCCAATGGTCACTTAATATATATACATATTAGTGTATTGTATTATTTTTAACTCACTGGACGATGTGTGCCATAATATAGAAAGCAATGTGTTTTGAGAATTCATACGCACCAGTGCACATTAATTATAATAACGCTTTGGTATGAACTATTGAGAAAACACATTGTTTCGTAAATGATATAACATACAATAATATTCGTTTCAAAATTGTACGGTGCTCATGTTTAAAATAGACACTGTGGCACTAAAAATAATGTACGTATTGGTGCGTTAATTTTATTATACGCATCGTGGCTCTAAAAATTGTTTATGCACCAATGCCTTTACAATAATATACACACCAATGCTTGGTAAAAATAATGGTGCCAATGATATATCACTCCAGCTGCAACCTAGCTCCGCATCCTAGCTAGGGTTCATGTGGCTAGTTGCACCTGCACTTATGGCCTCTGGTTCGGGGGGAGCCCCCCCCCCTCCTCCTCTAGACATCATCGCATTCCAGTCCCTCATATATTCTTACTCGAAAACTATGAAAGGACCACCCCAATCACGTTTTGTCAAGAATCTATACGAGATCTCGAAGGTGCCAATTCACCCCTTCTCCTCTAGGTCCTATGCCCTGTTGGTCCTAAAGTCTGCACCTGACTGCTAAAGGGAAAATCTAGGCCACCTCAAGTTTAGAATGGTTGGTTTTTGAGTTTTTTTGGTCAGTTAGAGGGTCAGTTTTACCAAGATAAGAGCATGGTTGGGTTGACAGAATGATACAGATGAGGGTCCTCCTTGGCTGGTGGCACATAAATGACAGACAAGTGGAATAATAAAACAAAGGGAAACAACAAACCACTCAATGAATAATCTACTGCAAGAAGTTTAATACTTAAAATATCATTTCAAGACATTAAACATGTATAAAAAACACAGTTTCTCCCTCAGGTTGCGATAAAAACAAGTCTTCTCCAAGCATTAGCCATTTTCATAGGTTGCATATCAATAAAGACAAGTTATACAATAGGCGAAAGACATGAGATGTACTTTGCACAAATAAAAAACTGTATTCAAGATACGATAAAAACACATGAATATTTGAACGAAACACTATCATCAAGAGTATATTCACCAGGTAGAGAGATTTAATCCATGCATAGAATGGGTCCAACTAGTTGTTGTATTTCTATCCTTTTCCCCAAAAATTGAACCCCTAAAAACTGACAGAAACTGCATATTTATCAGAGTTACAGAGGCTCTCGTCCATCTGGGACTGAGACTTAACTCTGCATTAACAATTGTAGAACAGCTTATTAACTTGACTAAAACAATGTTGACGTACATCAATGTATACTTCACACTTGACTTAATCAAAGAGTGGTTCTTATCAAACACAGAAGACCACTTATTGTTCTTTAAAATAAAAAGAGTCTTAAACTAAATAATTAAAAACTGCCACTAGTGATGACACTGGACCGGTGAATGCGCTAGAATGAACTAAGATTGGCAGAAAAGACTAGGAGCAATAGAACTGATTTATGTAATGAGCACTAGCATGCATGTGTGTTGTTTGAGGCCACTGGAGGATAACTGGATGTGCAACGTGAAAATCTCCTGGAGTGACGTGGTGACCTGACGTCAAATAAGCACGTGATTGTAGAAGTTGTCTAAGGCGGTTTGGATCCACACCGCTCAGACTCTCACAATCGACCACCAACTACCACATACCTCTCTAGAAATACCATGGTTTCAATTGTGGGACCACTATAGGATGTTATTGTTCGATCATTTTCCATCGCCACAACGAATGTGAGTCGTCGAACAGTTTACGATCTGTGATCTAGGTGACCTTGCTACTTTAGCACCCCTACTAAATTTCTATCCGCCTGCCATATTAGAACCCCCCTAGACACATTTAACGATGGCGCCAATTTATTAGAGCTTAGGATCTTTCAACACAGAGCATGAAAATATCCCGAGGTGACTTTCTCCTGGAGTGACGTGGCAGTCTCTCGTCACTTCGACACTTTGGAGTTCAGGAGCCTTTGAATGCTGAGCATGAATACCTCTTGGAGGACGATCTCTCGAATCTGATGTGGTGGCCTGACGTCATTGTGCTGACGTGTCATGTAAATAAGGGTGACATGTGTCACTTGGAAAAGCACGGATGACAGATCCAAATGTGCTTGAAATGAGTGCCATGTGTCTAAACAGATGAGCACCATGTGTCAACACCAAATGAATGCCCCATGTCTTAGGCTGAACACTATATGTCTCAACAGATGAGTGCCACACGTCTTAACAGATGAATTCCACGTGTGTTCGGAACTTCGGCACTTCGAAGTTCGAGAGTTTCGGATTGTGAAGCATGGAAATATCTCGAAGTGGTACGGACCCGAAGTGATGTGTCATTAAAAGAGAGTGACACATGTCACTTAGAAAAGGGCGGATGACATGCCCCGAGGTGGTTGAAAAGAATGCCTTATGTCAATGCAAGATGGATGCCACATGTCAACGCTAGATGGATGCCACGTGTCAGCACCAGATGAGTACCGTGTGCTTTGACACTTCGGGCTTTGAGAGTTTTTGGATGTAAAGCATGAAAATCTCTTGGAGTAGTACGTGCCCTAAGTGACGTGGTGACCTGACGTCATTTAGGGACTTCGACGGTTCGACACTTCGGGACTTCGATATGTAAAGCATGGGAATCTCCTGAAGTAACTTTCTCCTAGTTGACGTGGCAATCTCTCATCACTTTGGGCTTTCGACACTTCGGGGATTCTGTTTGGTCATTAATCGTTGAGTGACTTTGAAACTCCGAATGCACAAGATCCATTAATATGAACTGTACATGGGATCTCCACCGTTGAAAATTGAACCTGTCTGTTTGCTTGTATTTCAAGCCCAAAATGGACTGCTCTGAATGCTGCATTTTTGCTCATGGTTTTCCCTTGTGCATACAACATACTTGAATGACCTACTATAAGCTCAATTAAAGGCAAACAAGATGACAAGTAACTCAAACCAAATCACGATATGTGTTTATTCTTCAAGGAAAAATAGAAAAACTCTGCGCAAAGAATCAGTCAAGCAAGACAATAAGGAAAACCAAGTCATTGAACAGATGGGAAATCGACTTGACTGACTTTAAGAGGAAATATTTCATGAAGGTATAGGGAAATGAGAGAGGAGAGGCAGGGGTGCAGACCTAGGTTACAACATTTGCTCCAACTGGGGATAACACTTCCCTACGACGTGCTAAGAACAACATATCAATGCTTTTGAATTTAAATAACTTGATCCCACCTTCCTTCTCTTACCTTTGTTTCTATCTGCCAGCCATGAGTCTCTGCCATTTTCATCTCAGCCATGCATCTATGGAGTTCAAAACAGTAACTACACCCCCAGTGCCTTTGTTGGGCTATGGAGTCTTTATTCAATATGAAACTTAAAACTGGAGCTACACCCCAGTGCCTTTGTTGGGCTATGAAGTCTTATTGCTGATCTACACACAAACTACTGAAAAAACTAACATACTGAAAACAATATGTGAACTGAAAAATTAACTACTTGAACTAAGAGCTTATTCTCCTACTACCGATTCTATTCAACTGAAAACCAAGTAATCATGTGTAATCAGATTTCTAGTGAAACCAAGAAACCAACTGACTGAGAACCATAACTCCGTGCATGCCACTATTTAAAATAATCTGAATAGGGTATAACAAATGAGACAAAAAGTTAGCAAGCATATGGTACTTATGGTTGCAAATGATGATCATGCTAAAACTTACAACCTCTAGGATTTTGGAAAAACAAGAATCCATCCAACTTGTTATTGGATCTTGAAACTCATGGAAAGCCTCCAACTGGTTGAGAAGACAAACCTGTTGTTGCATGAGATCTGCATTATTAATAAGATTATACTCTTCATGTTTTCCTTGAAACAACTCATTGAGATCATACGCTTTACAACCATTAAGGGCAACAAAACACTCTTGATACTGCTCATCTGGTTGTTTGAAATGAGAGAGTATGTCTTCTACATGGCTGGTTTTTTCTCGTTCTTTTTACAGAAGGTCATTTTCAGACTTATAGATTTCTTGTTGCTCAATGATTTCTAGGGAATGCAGATCCATATCTACTATAAAAGCATATTTGAAAGGTTGATTTGGTAGCTCCTCTTCATAACTAGTAAATGGAGTTTGTTCAACTTCAAATATATCAAAAACAGGTGCTAAATATTCATGAAAAATTTGAGCAACAAATTGATCACAGTCATGACTATCGTTAGATGCATCACGAACACAAAGATGAAAAACATTCTGCTGGAAATCCAAACTAAATAAGGATTTAACATCAACATTTATTGCCTTCTCATCATCATTTTCGGTTTTAAAAGAATGTTGAAAGTCATCATGTTGTATAACTGAATTGGAAGAAGATACGACTGATAATGAATCTCCTTTCTCTTTCTCAACATCATCGTCCCCTTTATCTATATTGCTAGAAGAACTACTAATGGGATGTTGAACATAAGATTCAAATTCTTCACAACAATTTTCACAAAGTAAATCAGTAAGAAAGAACCTTTTACAATGATCACTAAATGTTGCATGGAATTATTTTAGGGAAGATATGCTAGCAGGAGACAAGGATCGGTACCATTCATGAGCATCTCCCTCTAATGAGTACATGAACATCTTCATTAATACATCCTCATGATGTATTTCCCACTGATGATTGAGTTCATGAAACTCAAGCAAATGCTCAGCGGGGTTGTCATCTTTATGTTCTCTAAATCTAGGCAAGAAATCATCCCACTCATCTATAGTAGGAACAATATTTGGAAAACCATGAACAATAGAGAAATTAAAAGGAGAAAACCTCCGAGCCAAGATGGCTTCCATCTGAAAATATGACTTCTTAAAACAATGGAGTCGCCACTGGATTTGTTAACCATGGCGTCGCCAGGTGAATGATCTGCAGTCTAAATGTGTCTGGTCTTTGTTCACCATCAAAGATCAGATCTGATCGTCATCATTCTCCCAGGGAAAGACATTTCATTACTCCGTTACTCGAAAATGACGCCAGAAGATGTTGGTCCTAAAGTTTGCACCTGACTACTAAAGGGAAAAGCTAGGCCACCTCAAGTTTAGAATGGTTGGTTTTTGGATTTTGTTGGTCAGTTAGAGGGTCCGTTTTACCAAGATAAGAGCATGGTTGGGTTGGAAAAATGATACAGATGAGGGTCCTCCTTGGCTGGTGGCACACAAATGACAGACATGTGAAATAATAAAACAAAGGGAAACAACAAACCACTCAATGAATAATCTGCTGCAAGAAGTTTAATACTTAAAATATCATTTCAAGACATTAAACATGTATCAAAAATACAGTTACTCCCTCAGGTTACGATAAAAACAAGTCTTCACCAAGCATTAGCCTTTTTCACAGGTTGCATATCAATAAAGACAAGTTATACAATAGCCAAAAGACATGAGATGCACTTTGCACAAATCAAAAACTATATTCAAGATAAGATAAAAACACATGAAGATTTGAACCAAACACTATCATCAAGAGTATATTCACCAAGTAGAGAGATTTAATCCATGCATAGAATGGGTCCTGTTAGCACTAAGAATCACCTTCAGATTGCATGGAAGGCAAGCTCAATACCCATAAGGTTATATGTAAATGTAAAAGAGCTTTTTAAGGGGTCAAATGGATAAGACTCATGTTGATAATGTTCTAACTCAGAAATCTGGGCTAGCATGTACGAGTAATCGAGGTATTGAATAACTTCAATCAGTAAATGGGAGTAAATGTGAACAGAGGGAAGACTTCGGTGAGAGGAATGTAGAGGTTGTTGTAAACATCAAGTCTGCAGACAACCAAAGGAAGAAAAACTCTAACACAAGATCTTCTTGAGTTCAAAGTTTAAGGACACTAAAGAAACATCATAATAATATTATAATCAAACATACATCATAATATCACCACAACAATTCATGTGAATCATTCAAGCATGAACACTTCATCATCAGAAGCAAATAAGCTGGAATAAGAAAGTTGATTTCTATTAACCAAGATGTCTCAAATAAAGTACATAACTAGTTCACAGTAACTTTATCAAAATATTATAGTATAAGGGAGCATAGCTCAACCATTCGAACCTACTAAATCATTTCATCTATCTATTTATAACAAAAAAGGGAGGCAACAACTGGAGGTGCGAGATGGCCTTCCTCCCATGAAAATATCCTAGCAATTATTTCATTTAACAACTTAAACTAACAACTGTGCTATAAAAAGGGAAAATGTTGGCCACTGATCCAACCAACTTCGAACTAACTTGATCTTTTGTTGATGCACATCTCCATATGTGCAAAGTGTCCTTTAGATGCTTGTAACTGTCATCATGCTATCAACTGCTATCTTTGTCTACATTCCACATCATCAGCCATTCACTAAGATGATAATTTGGGCCCCCTATATTCCTAATACCTGTTGGTAGTGTCATTTGGTAGCGAGCTTCTGTAGCATGACCTCCAAAATAGGCATGTTGAATGGGTAGCACCAACCCATGTATACCTCTGTGTAGAATTCGGTCTCTGCCAAAATTTCAGTAGCGCCATCCTTTATGTCTCTGTGTAGAATTTGGTCTTTGCCAGAATTTTGGTAGCACCATCCTTTATGTTTGCGTGCAATTTCGGTAGTGCTAACATGTGTGCCTCTGTGTAGAATTCAATCTCTGCCAGAATTTTGGTAGCACCATATTTTGTGTTTGCGTGCAATTTCAATAACGCCCGACTGACTTCGCAACACCATCCTTTCAATGTTGATAGATTTGGTAGCACCCCCAGGTAGTTACTAGCGCCATTGCTACATCATTCTTAGGAAATTAGGTAGCGTTATAGAAAGCATACAGATGGAACTTTGAAATTTAGACAATTTCGTAGCACTAAAGCGCTACAAAATCTCTGTGCTACTAGTGTCAAAAAGATTAACTCTTTACAGATCACCAAAAATCTGAACAATATGCATTTAGAAGCCGGTATAGCTTGTATAGGTGGTAGAGGAAGTATTCCCTTAATTACATATTCTTGCAAAAAGGGGCCATCCTCAAAAATAAAATTCACCTCTCACCAATTACTTCATCAACCTGACACTGCTTCTTGTGGAAGGAGGACTTCCCTTTGGAAAAACAACATGCTTCCCTTCAGCAGTAGTAGGCTTCTTCACTAGAACTATGATTTATTTGGATGTTGGCTTCTCTTGTTCAATAGCAGCTTCAATCAACACATCCAAGTTTCTTTGAGCCATCTTGTCTTGGAAATGTTGCAACTCTGCTTTAAKCTTTTTGTTCTGAGACTGAAAGCCTCTGTTCTGCCTATAAAAGTTTTTGAGCTGCCTATGGAGAGGMTGGGCCTTTCTTGTTGCAAACCTTGATAGATCAAGAGTGTGGCTGTAGCCATCCATGAGTTCTTTCATCTTAACCMTGTTAGAAATGGCTTCTGATTTCAAATGAGCCACCTCCTTCCTAKCATCCCTGAGTTGCCTGATTCGTCTTTTGAACGTCTGGCTACTAGGTGGAGTAGTGATGTGAACAATCTCAATAGGATTTTTCATCGTTTCCTCTTCCTGATGCATAGGAATTACTTTGTCTATCTCAACATGCTTCTTGATGCCTTTGCCTTTATCTTTCTTCTTCTGTACATGGATTTCTTCTTTCTTCTCCACACATGGATTTTATTCTTTCTTCTCCATAGTCTTTTCAATGCCTTGGCCCTTATCTTTCTTTTTCTAAAGGATAGATCCTTTTGGTAGGGCCTGTTCTTCAATAGCCTCTTTAAGAGATGATGATCTTGTGAAAGGCCTTCTGACCTTGATGTTGGCTGCTGAAGGAGATGAGGAAAAGTGTAGCTTCTTCCCTTTCTTTGCTGTAGTTTTAGTAGAAGAAGGGGCTTCTTCTAACTCTGGTGGAGGAGGGGGTTAAAGGTCTCTCTATGGAGAATGATAAGCCTCCTCTTGAGTTCTTGCAACCTCCTTTATGGCCTCTTGATCTTGAAAAAGAACTCTACTCTTTCTCTTCTTGTTAGTACCTACTTTAGCAACACTGGTGGATGGTAAAGGGATTGCTATTTGCGACTGAGGAGTAGCTGCTATATCCAACTTCATGTGAGAAGCAATAATGAAATGTTCCCATGAGATATCCTTCTTACCCAACTCTTCAGAAACCAACATTCTAATCAACCTAGAATGAAAGATGCTAGTATCCATAGCCTTAGACTTGTATTGAACCCTATCTGGCATCTTGCCTATGCTCCTTAGCAAATAGTAGGGAATGTTCATTTCCATTTTTCTAGTAAAATGTAGCAGAAGCCTTATATGGTACTGGTATAGTGTATTGAACCTCCCTTCACACATAAAGTACCTCCGAATGATCCTCGATATTTTATCAAACTGCTCAATTAGATGATTTCTTGGCACACCTTTAGAAATATTATCAGCTTAATATTCAGGCTTGAGGAAATATTTGGCATAGGCTGCATCTAAGGCTATGGATTTAAACCAGCTCTCACCAGTGATATGGATTCCTGTAGCAGCTAAAATAGAGGTCTCAAACACCTCAAATTATAGGTACCCTACCTTGGTCTTCAGGCCATCAAAATGTAAGGCAAACTACCTTGTCACCTTAGGATGACCTCTTTTCATATTTTGGCAGAAAGAGAGGCATCCCACCCTTTGAAATTTTTTTATGGCCATGGGCTATGCCTCAAATAGATGCATGTCTACAGGCTTAGTTCTAACCACATTACCTCCCTTGTGTGAATTATTCTTTTGAGGAGTCTCCATAGTTTAGTATAAGAGCTTTAGGGCTACAGAGTGGGGATAACCATGAGGATTAAAGAGTTAAATATCAAGTGGACAAGGCTGCCCATTTACAAAAATTTCCCTTAATTTAGGCTGGTTGCTAGCTTAGGAAAAACTAGCTGTAGAAAACCCTCCCTTGAATGTGTGCAAGTATGAACACTGAGAAAAATATATGATGAAGGGATACCCTGAAATGGTCTTTGAAAACTGGGTTGAAACAACCCGACTCAACTGTCAGAGAAGGTAGGGGAGAAACAATGTAGGTTGAGTAGTGTCTCTAGGTAGCACACCGCGCATGCAGAGGATAAGGCTTGCTAGGATACTGTGAGCTCAGTGGCAATGGCGGGCAGATGTATCAAAATCAATAGATAGGTGGTGAGATATGTAGGTTTGCAGAGAGGGAAAAAACTGATAGGATGGTGTGAGGAAAGATCTCCTCCAGCTATGCAAGCACGATAATTACAAAAAGTTCGAGCACTAATTCGCCTTGAAATTGATGTGTGGAGGAGGAAAAACACGAAATAACTGTGGAATAAAGACATTTTGAGGCCTCTGAAAAATCTAAGGAAAGAGTCATGAGAAACTCGGCCTCTGAATCCACCTCAGCATCAGATCTGGTAGCGCTGCTGCCAACTGGTCGGAACTGGTAGTTTGTGTAGTGCAACAATTCGAGTTTTTCAAAATTCAAAAACCGTTATCAGAGCTCATAAATATGAAATCTTGAAAGCATCTTTTAACCACCCTTGGCACTGAAAACAATGAAGAGATGACATCAACATCGTAACCACAAATCATGGTAGACTATGATAGACATGGAGTGCGTTATGGAAACTCCTGATGAGTTGCAATGCTCCATTTCAAAAAATGATTGGACGGTAAGCAAAGGACAAAGGGGACAACAAGGCAAGGCTACAAGGGCGTGAGTGAGGAAGATGGCATGTCAAATCAAGCTGATCATGGGGTGAGTCGATCCTAGTGTCAAGTCATGAAAAAACGGTCCTAAGTCAAAAATTTGTGTGAGGATCAAAACATAAATCATGACTTAAAACTTTATTTATCAAGAGGACCTAAACAAACACACTTTTAAAAGGGGACAAGTAAAAAATTAAAATCTAAGGGCTTAGGAAAAGATGAAACTAAAGGCTAAAGACCCAAGGCAACTTAGTGTAATAACATTGGCTCCACAAGGGATGGCATGCCCCCCGCAGGCTACCAAGAATGAGTAGATTCAGTGCCTTATCCTAGGGCTATGGGGTCAGTTATTAAAAGAAAAATAAAAGAAAGATGATATTTACAATGGCATGAGAAGCCACTCATGGCTCAAGCAAAGTACTTTTTCAGAAAATGCCCATTTACAGGGCCACCAAAAGCTTCTTCGTCCTCCATATTCAGCAACTTGAAAGTGTTATTAGAGAATACCTCAAAAATTTTGAAGGGACCAATCCATAAAGATTCAAATTTACCTTGCTTGCCTTTATCTTTCTTTGGTGCATCCCACTTGAGCACAATATTGCCCAATTGAAAATCCTTTATATTCACTTTCTTGTCGAAAGCCTACTTGATCTTCTGTTGATGATCGTGTTCTTTATCTATAAGCTGCTCTCGAGTCTGTTGCACTTCAACCAACTGTTGAATCCTTCTGATCATATGATCCGGTTCCCCTTGGTAATCTTGGAAGAATTTTTCCACAGGAAAGGAAAGCTGAGAAGGAAAAATGGCCTCAACTCCATACACCAGCTAGAAAGGAGAAAGGCCCAGGGACCTCTTTGTTGTCACTCTGTCAGCCCACAAAGAAAACTTGAGTTTTGAGTCCCATGCTTTTTTGTTGTCCTCTAACAACTTTTTAATGATCTTTATAAGGCTTTTGTTAGAGGAATTTGCAATCCCATTCCTTTGGGGGTAGTAAGGGGTAGAGTGAACCATTGTGATTCCAAACTGTTCGCAGAACTAAATCAATGGTTTAGCCTTGAAAGATGCAGCATTATCRGTGACAATTATGTTCGGACAACCAAACCTCGACATAATGTCCTCAAGGAAACCAATGATCGCTTTGTGAGAAGMATTCCTTGTAGGGATAGCTTCTATCCACTTAGTAAAGTAATCCRTGGCATTCAAGATCCATCTATGTTGACCACTAGAAGCAGGATGAATTTCCCCAATAAAATCTAGGCCCCACTGCTGAAAGGGTCTCGACATTGCCACATGCTTTAACGGAAAAGACTTGAGCTGYTGATTTCTAGAGAATTTATGACACTTAACACAGGCTCTGATCTTAGCACAAACATTGATGAATAGACTAGGCCAGAAGTACCCAGCCCTGAGAATATCATATGCTGTGGTTCTCCAAAAATGATGTCCCCCACATAAACTGTCATGAAAATCATACATAATCTTTTGGGATTCTTGTGGGTCTAGGCATCTCAGAAGCACTCCCAATGGGTCTTTCCAATACAAGACTTGATCAATAAGGCAATATTTGATTGATTTGAGTTTTAAGGCTCTCACCTTATTATTTTCCATACCATCTGGAGGCTGTATAATGTCCTTTTACCAGCCGCAATTTGCCAATGTAGGGGTGTCTTGAGAACCTTTGTCAGTCAATTCGGYCTGTTGATTTTCTTAGCACGTGTTGATGATATTTACCCCCAAGGCTGAGCAATTTGATTTAGCCAACAACTTGGCTAAACCCTGGCCTTTAACCAATTTGGTAGGATTAATCTCAAGATCAAATTCAAGGATTTTAGCAATCCACTTGCTTCTTTTTTCGTCTATATCAGGCTGAATAAGAATTTCCTTTACAGAAGCTGATGGGACATAAGCAATGACTCTTGAATGCAACACATAAACTCTAAAATACTTGAGAGATTTAACCAATGCATAGGCCTGCTTATCCATGATATCATATTTTAATTCAACATCTCTCAATGCCCTGCTGAAAAAAGCAATGGTCTTCTAAGCCTTCAACGTTCTTCTGCAATAAAACAACTGCTACTGTATCAAATGAAGCAAAAGAAAAAATAAGAAAATCCTTGGAGTAGTTTGGGCTGATAAGGATCGAAGCTTCAGTCAAGGCTTTCTTTATTTGATCAAAAGAATTACGGGACTCAGCAGTCCACTTGATTTCATTACCTTTTCTCAACATGGTTGTGATATACTTGACCAACTCATCAAAATTTGAAACAAACCTTCTCAAAAAATTAATTTTTCCCAAAAAAGATTGAACCTCATGTTTGTATCTAGGAAGTGACAAGGTTTGGATAGCTTCAACCTTGCTGGAATCAATCCTTACCCCTTCAGCTGACATAATATGCCCCAATAATTTTCCCTCCTTCATGGCAAACAATGATTTTTTTGGATTCAAAGAGAGACCAAATTTTCTGCATTTCAAGAAAACCTTTTTTAAATGATCATAGTGTTCTTTATCAGATTGAGAGAACACTCTTATGTAATCTAAATAGATAACAACAAACTTGTCCTTCTCTCCAATAAATGCTATGTCCATAACTCGCTGAAAGGTCGCCCCTACGTTCATCAAACCAAAGGGCATCTTAGCGTACATGAATGTACCCCAAGGAGTGGTAAAGGCTGTCTTCTCTCTATCTTCTGGCAAAACAAAGATCTGACTGTAGCCAGAAAAACCATCAATCATGGACATCCTGGATGCACTTGTCACCCTTTGTAATATGTGCTCCATCTTGGGAAAAGGGTAATTATCCTTTTTAGAACTTCTATTTAGATTCCAAAAATCGACACAAAGTCTGATTTCTCCATTCTTTTTTCTCACTGGGACCAAATTGGCCACCCATTCAAAATACCTCAAAGGAATAATAATTTTAGCATCTAAAATCTTTTTTACCTCTTTCTCCATGACATGCAACAACATAGGATTTATTTTCCTCAACTTTTGCCTGAAGGGTTTGGTCTCTTCCTTTAATGGGATCTTGTGCTCTATAATGCCCGTGTCATAAGTTTTGAGATCTTCATAAGTCCAAGTGATAACATCAACAAATTCCTTTAACAACTCAGTATATTCTGCGCTCTGCTCTCTTGATAGGCTGCTTGACAACTTGACATATTTTGGATCCTTTTCAGTACCCACATTGCACTCGGTTATATCATCATCATCAGTGGACACTTTCCCCTTTACTGCCACATCATTTACGTCAAATAATCTTTCCAAATGAACTAGTCCTTTTGGAATGTGGTTGCTAGCTAGCTGCACAATATGATGATTAGCAATTTTATTAAGGAAAACATCAACATGAGGATTAATTTCAGAATCATGATCCTGATCAATGTGTAATGAAGAAAACTCATCAACAGTCTCGAGGAATTTTTTAAGTTCAAGATCATCTTCAAACACCTTCCAATATTTGACATTTTCCGGTATAGAAGGCCTGTATTTGACTTCTACATCATACTTGAGTTTAGGTGGTAAGGGGAGTCTGAAATTGCTTGCTGATACGACCAAAGAATAAGCCACGGTATTCTCTTCTCTTGGAATAAATGAAATGTTAAAAGCTGAGAAAAAACTGTCCACCAAGTCCCACACTTCATTTCTATAAGATCTGAGCCTAAGGTGCTTAGTCTAATAAAGATTTTTTATCCGATGGATGATCAATTCAGCATCCCCAAATACTGATAGCTCTTCTATCCCCATGTCTTTAGCTTTCCTCAATCCCAAGACAAGAGCTTCATACTCTACCAAATTATTAGTAGTTTCAAATTCTAGCTTGTATGACAGAGATATAGTCTCTTGAGCAGGTGAAACAAATACCACTCCAGCACCAACACCTTCCCTAGAAGAGGCTCCATCAAAGAACATCTTCCAAACAAAGGTGGTTGAAGGGGAATCTTCTCAAAAGGTAACAAACTGTTTTCTGATTTCAAGAGGAGGTTCAGGGGTATTGGTAAGCTGCAAGATGCTGGATCCCAAATCAGTATCAAGAGAAAAAATAGGATGATTTGTGGGGTTTGTTTCATCACTAATAAGGTAGGCCAACTGAGCTTCCCTGTAAAGTCTTCTATGCTCCCCCTCAAACACACGAATGGTAGCATATGGGAGATCCATTTGCAAGGTTCCCCCAAGTCTTTTTATTCAAGATCTTGACAAGAGCATGTTGAACTTGGGGGAACATCAACCACCACGATATCCATGACTACGCTTTTCATGGGCAGCTAAAATAAGGTCACAACTAGATCCTTAATGACGCCAAGACACTTCACTTTCCTGGAGTCAAAAGAATATAAGTCATGGTAGGTCTTTGTGATTTCTAACCCAAGTTCATCCATAACAGTTTTTTGCATGAGATTGTGGGATGCCCCTGAATCCATCAAACAATTATGCAACACCTTATCATGTATATTCGGTGATGTATAGAAAGGAGGGGATGAATCATCTTTATCTTCTATCAATGGACCCAAGATAACTGTTGGTTTTTCATCTTGCAGATTTACTGAATCAGTGGCACTTGAAGAGGCTTCAGGCTGTAACATTTTGGAGAGATATTTTTTGAATTCTTCATTTTTTATCAATTCCAAAAAAGGTATAGGGATCTTAATTTTTTGGATCTCATTCTCAAAGCTGAAGGAAGATGAAGACTTCGGGATATTTTTGGTTTCAGGGGTAGGATTTCTGGCCAGAACTTGGGGACTTTGAGTGTCTTTTTCCTTACTGCTAACTGTCA
>JASDQU010241616.1:127825-155159 GCA_032191745.1 Picea mariana
AATTTCTTTTTTGCAACCACTTTGACTACTTTGATCTTTTGGAGCTTCTAGATGATTCATGAGGGTTATCCAACTTCACATGGTCATAACTCTCTAACCGTGAGGAGTTATGTGACGTTCTGCATACCACCGAAAATGGCATGACATATACTATCCATCTAGAATAGTCTTACCTGCAAATATATCAAAACTCATACCATTATCCATAAAACAAACTTGGGTCCAATACCCAAACCATTGTGCTACCAAAATTCGCTACTAGAATTTCTTCAAGGGTTGATATCAATGACAAAAATGTTTCGGCCAAGATGGATTTAATTTCATTGGCACCAGAATTACGAGCATAGATTCTACAGAGCCATGCCTACCATCATGCACCACTCCAAATATTCGACCACCTCGCCCTCCTCTCTGGCTTTGTTTGGGCCACACAACCTACCCCCGCTCTCCTCGCCATGGGCTTGTAGGGTGGAATGGTTCGACCACCAGTGTCGCTCCCTGGGTTTCAACCCTCCACCACCTCCACCCCCCCCACCTGCACCCCTTGCTCATCCCCCGTCGTTGCCTCCTTCCTCCCCACTTGCCCCACCAAACTAACCTCTCGACCCCACACATTTGGAGGAGATTTATGTTTCCAGGGAGAGGCAAGCAAGCTAACCACCACCGGAGTTTGAATGCACCTCCTACACTCACTTTTTGGCATCATGGGAAGTCCTACAGGACATGATCTTCGAACTCCGCAGAGACGTGGAAGACTTACAATTCGGGTTGGAAGCTATGGACCGAAGAGGAGACAAAATCGAGAAGATGCTCACCCTTCTCCTTAGCTCAATGCAACAAGAAGGCACTGCATCAAGATCCTTGGCACCCCAGGTTCCATTCATTCAGCCAGTTGCCGCAAAAAATGATGCATCACAGGAACGCCACTAGCCGAGCCTCCACATGTCAGCATGATTACAGGTGTCTAGGCTATTATTATAGTTGTTCATTGTCTATTTCTGGTTATAAGTTTTATAGGATACCTCGGGTGAACCGGTTTCCCTGTGGGGCAGTTCATACCAAAACTGTAATTTTTTTATCTAAAAGGCTCTCTGGCAGCACAAAACTTAGACATGAACAACGACAATTGTAACCTCTTTTAAGCGAATTAATACAAGGTTTCTCTTCTTACTTAAAAAAAAAAATTGGAAGGGCACATAATTATCTAACCCTTCGAAGATGAAAAGTTATAAAACTAATTATACTTCGATTGAAAAGTGTAAATTAAGTAAACCTTTCATTAAAAAAATGCAAAAATTAAATATGTTTATTATAGAAATCATATGTATGTTATTGCCACTTAAATAATAATGATAATTGTATGCAAACAAGTTATCGGTCAAGGTAGATCATGTATGTTATTGTCACTTAAGTAGTAATGATAATTATATGCAAACAAATTATTTGTGAGGGCATACCAAGATGAATTAATAGACTTGCATTTTAAAAATGAAGTACAAAGAGAGATTATTATCTATGAGGGCATACCAAGATGAATTAATAGACTTGCATTTCAAATATGAAGTACAAAAAGAGATTGGTAATGGCGGTTTTAAAGGAAAAAAAACATAGTAACCTCAAACAAACTTTTTCTTTTTCAAGCATAAATTACAATCAGATTGGTAACAAGAGAGATAGATAATCGTAGTTCCAAAGGAAAAAGACTCAAACAGACGTTTTCCTTTTTAAGCATAAATTACAGTGGTTGTATTTCTTACGTTTGATTTGGAAGAGTATATTATGAGAATTTGTGATCTAAAATCTTTAAAAAGGAGAAATTCAATATTTAGAAGATGTGCTCTAAATATTCAAATATCGTTTGCAAAACCAGTTTATACATAAAACCCACTACAAAATCTTGAAAAAATAACTGTAAATCTGTTCACCTGGATTTGTTGTGATATTTTTCCTTTTGAGTTGGATTTTGAAACCCAATCCTATGAATATCCTGAACTCTGGATAACACAACAACTTGGATTTTGAAACTTAATCATGTCAAGATCCAAAACTCTTAATGACACAACAACTTTGGTATCAAAAGTATATAAGTAAATAACAATAGATTTATTGGAGAGATGTGCATTAAAGCAAGAACTGTGATAAATGCATGCCTTCCAAAAATCCAAAATACATTCGTTCTTGCACAACCCGACGCCGCTCTGCTTTGCTCATGAGAAATATTAGAGGGGAAAGTGAAACTCAATTTTAAGTTATTTATTGGAAGACACAATTTTTTATGTTGAGTCGCATCATATAGAAGAATAAATGGTAAAAGGAAAAAAAATAATGCAACGCACTACCTAGGTACTCACTGTACTCAATTAACGAATAGATAGTGTTTGTAAGGTTTTTTTTAAGCTACCATTGATTCGTCAGTGGGCAAAGGTAGCAGCATGCCACATTACAAATAACTAATCTAAAGGCCAATATACTGGAGAAAAAAATAGGAGCATATATAAAATAAATAGGTAGAGAGACATGTTAAGCTAAACATCTTTAGAAGGGCACAACAAGAACCACCAGTAACACTGTGACTAATCATTTCCACACTAGAGCACATAAGGAAAGAACAAAATGCTGCAACATAGATGTAAAAAGAGAATTTTGAGTTTGAAGTCTAGAATAATCTTGTTGAAAAATAAAGAAAAAGAAATAAGATTCGAGAAAGGCGTTTACTGTATAAACTCATATTTTCCTTGCAACGAATGTTGGGTTGCTTCCTAAACATCAAATTCTTTGATTTCAAGTACGTTGATACATACAATCAACCAAACAGAAACTTCAGAAAGAAGAATGCAAGCAAAACATAGATTCCATAGATCCAGAGAGTTTCCATGGAAGCCAAGGAGAAACCGAGTGTTCTAATGTTCAAGTCTCATGACCTCACTTTATTTGCAGAAGCCCCTAATTCTATACACCAATTCAACTTAAGGCAACTTCAACAATGAAGCCTTAGCGGGCATCGTATGTGGTCGTGAGTTCAAATCCTGTACTTAAGCCAGCTGCAACAATGAAGCCTTAGCAGGCATTTTATGTGGTTGTGAGTTCAAATCCCGTGTTGAAACCCTAATGCCAAATGCCAAAAATCGACATTCGCCTTAAAACAACATAAAAAAATATGGAGACTGAAGTATAACAATTGGAGAACATTTGCAATGTGTGGCGGGGAAAAGTACAATAACAAAATAAAGAAAACCAGAAGGTAGACCATAATCATAACGATTCACATGGGCTTCTGCAGAAGTATTAATGTTGAACCTTCGATCGTCTGCCATGAATGCACTCTTGTGGACAAAAGGTAAAGTAAAAGGACAACCTTTGTCATCTACTTTAATATGGCATCCGTAGTATGATTAACTCCGAAAATTTGGTGGGAGTAACTTGAAAATTAGGATTCGGGAATCTGGTGGGAGTAATTTGAAAATCGGGAATTGAACCAAAATTATTGGACGTTTATTTTAAAACCTTACCCTTCATATGGAACCTTGAATAAAGATTTGAATTTCCCAAGAAAACGAGAAAAACAAAATTTCGCATTTTTATTGACAGACAAATTTTTAACGATACTTATGGGATGTGTTGGAAGTCTCTTGACGAGCTCTAACATGTTCAATTTTGAACGTTGGATGGGAGGTTAGATTACACTGGAAAGATACAAGGAACATGCAAGTGGATTTCTCATCATTTCAATGTGTTATTTTTTTGTTGCAAGTGGTGGGATACCTTTGACTAGAGAAAAGTAAAGGAAGATTGTGATAGTGGGCTAATATGTAGTAACTTAAAAAAAGAAGTGGGTTGAAAGTAAGGAGCCTTATGTTTTCCCAAAACATTAAAACCAAGTGTTTTTTTACCCATATGTGTTGGATGGGGATTGGTGGTTCGTACCGAGACATGATCCGAGATTTAAACTTATTTTTGAGAACAACAATGTTACAATGTCACATTAGGAAGATAATCAGGGTGATGACAACGTACACTGATCTGTAAATGATTTGTTTGAACATTTATATTTTGGATGTGACATCTTATTATGGGTATCTATAATGACCAAAAAAAATTCTTCATTTCATAATTATGTTGGATATGAAAAGTTAACAATCATTTGCAACCACCATATTGAAAATACATTAAATAGTACAAGCATAAGATGTGGTTTTGATATATTTTTATGGTAATATTTATTGTTTATTATAACAAATTTGTGTTGTATTGTATTAAAATGTTTATGTTAACTTTTGAATTACTAAGCATTAATTGATATATCACAAGGTTGGTGACGTGCATTAGTAAAGATTTATTTCAAATTATATTTTATTTAACAAAAAATGAAGATAATAAAAAATATTCAAACCTCAAAAATTTTAATGTTTAAAAAAATCAAAATTCAAATAAATATATACTTATTTTGATAGAACTTTTAAGGACAATTCCAACAAAATAACTTCGTGTGACATCTATGAGTTCTAGAATCTCACTTGTGGTGTTGGCATTACCAACTTTGATGGCATTCCCAATCTTAACTAGTGCAACTATCATGGCTCTCACATGTTCCACTCCATCCTTTAGTTTTATAATCATTCCTTTTACTCCATCAGTTAGTTTTATAATCATTATTTTTACATTAAACTTATATTAATCATTTTTTTTACATTCTCCTTGAATTAAGTGTCAATATAGGAAGGACGTTGAAACTTGAAAAGAGTCTTTTTCTAGAGCCTAGTCAGAATTAAGAAAAATTTTAATGATCCATATGTATCTAAAAGTATAGAAACCTTTGTCAATTTTACTAATTCTTAAAATACTAATTATAAAATGTTGGGTGATATTATTTTTTAATAGAAGATTCATAAAGTTTGTATTAGAGTAAAAAATTGTGAAACCATTACATCGAAAGTGTATAGTTCAAAATGTGTTATTATTCTCTATATTTAGTATTTTAAATTGAATTGAATAAATTTCATACATTATAATAGTTGGATAATATAAATTAACAAAATATTTGGAAAAAAAAAATATTAATAAAATATAATAATTGTGATTTTAATAAACAATTATATTATAACTTTATCTTGTAATCTTTGAATAATAAAAAATATATATATATAATTATTATTACATCATCATTATTATTAGTGAATAGTTATTTTATAATGTTATTATTATAATATATGAAAAATACATAAATATTCAAATCACAATCATTTCACTCATCATATTTAAGTATTCTTGTTTCTAAACATGTTTAATCAACATATTGTATCTTCTTGGAAAACAAACAATTCACCTTGAAGAACAATTAGACATTATATGACATTAATGGTTATAACTTTTTGCAATCACAATCTAAATTAAATGATTTCATAAAAGTAAAGTTAAACATTATATGACAACTGCAAATTTAAATGAGTGATACATCTCAAATTTAACTTAAAAATAGAGAAATCATTAATAATGTTTGTCATTCACATACTCATAGTGCATTTTATAAATCAAACAACAACAACCACAACATTATATGAAAAACATAATATACATGAGTGATATACATATGAATATACATGTTAAACATACATCTCAATAAAAAMTGCAATTATAAGCATGTCATATATACATTTCAAGTCAAATATAAAACAATCAATAATATACATGTCAATCGATACCACTACTACCTAGTGTTAGAAATAATGGATGTGCTTGTTTAACCATAGACAATATAGCAATATTGTCACCCAACCATACGCCGAAGCCACCCCYGAGCACCTTAACCTTGACAGAAAATGATTCCAGAAGAAAACCAATAGCCAACAAAGGCTAAAGCACCAAGCAAAGATAACCAAGACTGATCAAAAAGTCCAACCATAACCAATAGAAAGTTTGAGCCTAAACCGAGAATACAGATTGCAGTAGTTGCAGCTGCAGCTACTACACAGACTTGCGCACTTGCCCAGTTTTTGCAGTGCACACTTCACTGTTGTAATTTCGAGTTGTGTGTGCCAAATGAGGTCTGGCTACTTGTATTTATACTATTTTTCCTGAGCTGTCTGGGTTGACTTCTCATTCTGGAGGCTAAATACTTAATATTAAATATTTTCTTGAGCCGACTTGTCTTATAGGGTTATGTTTAATGCTTTAGGGTTTCTTCTTTCTTCCTAGAATATTCTATTCTTGTCAGGGTTACACGTGGAGGTAAATACCTCTCGCAACTACTATAATATCAACACTCCCTCCTAGCTAGGGAGGTATTGAAGGCAATGGTCTTGAGCACAAACATACCATTCAATTGGTAGCATCATCATAGTCATACATACTATCTCATGATTAGATCATGAGCACCAACATCACTATCATCTAATAGCATCAACTGCATCACCTCTCAAAGCCATACTCTATCTGAGTAATCAGGCATGATGTGGAATAAGTCACTCACTTGACAGAGTGATACAAGGACCATTCTTCTAATCTGGACATACGTCCTAGAAGAATGACTATCCCAATAGATGTTAAAAGCTACGCCATGGACTACAAAGACCATTCCTATAGGAATGTTGATCTAGGACTATTTTCTAATCGAGTCATATGTACCATAGAGATCTGTCTCAACCTATATGCCTTAGAAAATATCGGTCCTGAACCATTTTCCTAATCGGGCCACAATCTGTGCCTTTAGGAAAAATACTAGTCCATGATATGTCAACAAACTGTCAACCTGGACCATTCTCCATAGAGATAATACCTGTCCAACAACAATATGTTCTATCTGGACCATTCTCCATAGAGATAATACCTGTCCAACAACAATATGTTCTATCTGGACCATTCTCCACCTGGAGAATGTTTGTCCACAAGCACACTGACTATCCATCTAGTTGATAATCATTTTCAACACTATTGATAGTCTACATGGCAATCAGAACAATGTCATTCAATAGAACACAATTGTGTCTATCCATAGTAGTACACAACTACTATACAGTGGTACACAACCACACCTAGTAGCACATAACTACTAACCTGTGACACATAGTCACAACCAGTGGAACACGTCCACCACAGTAGCATGCATCTATTGTCCAGAGACATACAATCTACATAACAATCATATCATCTGATATCAACCTGCACAGAAAACAATATCATGATATAAACTGAGTCATCTGGGCCATTCTTCCACTCACATCTGTGGGATCTGGAAGAACATCTTCCCTCATAAAGTAAAATATCATCCATGAGCTATCTGGACTATTCTTCTCAAGCATAGAAGAATAATTGTCTTGATTGTTGAGCCTAGACCATTCACCTAACTGGGCCATTCCTCCGACACTAAACAAAGTGAAACCTGGAGAGAATGAGTCTGCCCTAGGGAATGCATGTCCCTGATTGCTGAACCCGGACCATTCACCTAACTGGGCCATTCCTGTGGCACTAAACAAAGTGCAACCTAGAGAGAATGAATCTACCCTAGGGAATTATTGTCCAAACCATTTCCTAAGGAAATGATTGTCTTGCACCAACCTCAAAAATGGACCATTCTTCAAAACTGCTCACAACTCTGAACTTCGAAAGAATGACTGCACGACGAGGTGGACCATTCTAATTTACCACTACTGAGAGTGACTACCAAGAAGAAATATTGTCTTAGACCATTCCCCCACACTGGCCATAAGGGGAATCGTTGTCTATGGTACATCAACAATCTATCGAACCGTTTTCATTATGAAAATGATCGTCTGATCTCGACCATTTTCTGAACTGGAAAATGCCTATCCGCCAGAAATCTCCAACCACTTTCTGAACTGAAAAGGAACTGCTCACCCTGGACCATTTTTCGAACTGAAAAATGATTGTCCACAAATCAATAACACATCAGTGCTCCCTCCCAACCTCAGAGTAATCTCTTCATTTTTCAATAAGGAAGTCATCTCCACGAGCTCTAGCTTGTTCTCGCAAGCTCTTTCATCTTGGACATAGGCTTTACCAAAATATCTTCTATCTTCTCATCTGTGGAGATATATTGGAGAACCACTTCTCTTTTTCTGGACTTCATCACGGAGAATGTAATGCTCGATCTCAATGTACTTCGGTCTGTCTAGAACATTGATTTTCTCTGAAGGCTTCATATAGCTCTAATCATTACAATATATCATGGTTGGATTCAACAATTTTGTTTCCTGCTAGATCATGACATCGTGGCAAGGCTCAAACTGGAACATATCCAAGTGGCACTTCTTCTGTCATCATGAGAGTTTGTCATGGATTATCAATCCATCATCCTAGACTTCTGAGTAACCATTTTAATACAATATCTTTGTTATAGAAATTTGTCACCATGCTTCTGTTGTGCATGAAAGGCTCTGCACCAAGTTGTTTGAATCCATACAAGATCTTCTTCCATCTACATACAAGGGTCTCTTTCTGGTATACCTAAAAACCTTGAGGTTTCTCTACATACGCTTCTTTGTTCAATTACTCTATTGAGGAGAGCAGTCCTTACATTCATTTGATGCAAACTCCAACTCATGGATATTGCAGAAGATATAACGGCTCAGGTAGAGGTATGCTTGGTTACTGGAACAAGCTATCATAGTTGTCTCCCTCCATCTGGGAGAACCTCTAGTTCTAAATCTCGCAATGCTTCCATTCATAAGTATTTCATACATTGTTCTTCATCACAACTTCCATTTCTTCTGCTTGATTTCATCTAGTGGGTTCAAACCAAGTTGGTAGTCTTGTGATTCTCGATATAATGAATGGTTGTTCTAGTTTTTCTTTCTCTCTTGGAATCTTCATGTTCTTCCTCATGTTTCTCTTTAGCTCTTGGGTCCGTGGAGTTTTCTATAGCTTCCATGCCCTGAAGATTCCAACTTCTTTCTTTCATCGTAGGATCATGGATGTGGATGGACAACTAGGGATACTTTAAGGCTTCTTTTCAAAGAAGACTTCTTCTAAAGTCAAACTGAACACTTGTTGCTTTTCATGGCTGCTACCATCAATGGGAACATGGATAGATACTTCATAATCCTAATGGATCATATTATTTAGGATTAACTCCCTCCTAATCCTTGCTTCATGAATGAATGCATGCTCTTCTCTTGGAATTATATAATTGGCTCCCTCCATTTAAAAGAGTCCACACTTCTGTCTGCATCCTTATTGCCTTTTGTAAAGTGCCACAAGTCTTTTTCCAAAAAAAAAATCATTGCTGACTTCTTTCTGTTTTTACTTCTTCTGGGTTTCTTCAAGTTTGATTATGATTTCGGCTTATCTTGCAGTTGTTACTTATGTTAATAGCTTCCATGGGAATTGTTACCAAGGATTGTCAATGTACTTCATCTTTTTCATGTGTATTTCTTGACTTGTAGTCATCGTGATAACAATCCTTATCTTGTTATTCTTCCATAGGTATTGTTTCTCTTTGAAAATCTTATCTTCTAAGAAATAGATATGCAAGATATGTATAGAAACCGTGTAAACATGGTATGTACAAGAATTATGAAGAATATTGTTACCTTTTCTTAGAAGAAGAAGTCTATTTTATCCTGCTTGGCCTTCTTTGAGGGTTCCCTTTCTTCACCAACTGATGCTTCGTGTGTTTCCTTCCTTTTATTTAACTCGAGACAATGATTATTGTAGTGACCATATTTTCGATAGTTGAAGCATTGTATTTTTGACATATCTTTCTCTTGATTTGGTTTCTTCCTTGAGCCAAACTTCTTTTTATTCCTAAAATTCTTGAACCATGTTGTGAAGGCTTGATCATCGTATTGCTTTTGGGGTTTCTCTTTTGCACAAATCCTTGATTCTTCTTGTGCACAACAAGTCCAAAGTTCTTCAAATGTGGGATACTCCTTTCTTGTGCTTCATGCTTGCGACAAATGCATCCCATGTCTTAGGAAGGCCATTGAGTATTATGTTTACCAGTTCCTTCTCTGAAATGATTTCTTCAATAGCTTGTAGTTGATCTCTTAACTGAGAGATTCTCACAAGGTATGATGTTATGTTATCATCATCATTCATTTTCATGTCACGAAGCTCATTTTTCAAACTCATTACTTGTCCAATGTTTCTGACTAAGAAGAGGTTTGTTAGGGCATCGTACATCTTCTTAGATGAGTCAATATGGGAGATGTAGGGTATCAAGTGGTCTTTTATGGAGTCCACTATGATACTCATGGCATTGATGTCATTGTCTTTGAACTTCTCCATAACTACAACGTTCTGAGGTTCTTTCTCTTTTCCTTCTTCGAACTATGGTTCCACGATCTTTTTTTTTACGATATCCAACACTTTATTCTTGGCAAGGATGGGGTCAATCCTTGTCTTCCACACTCTGAAGTTAGAAGCCCCTTCTAACTTGTTTTCTGACTTTATAGAGTAAGTCATAATTCCTTTGACTTGGTCAACACTTGACTTTGACCAAAAAACTCAAACTTGACATCTTAGCTTGCTCAGAGTACCAGGAGATGCGCTAGGTTAGGGTGCACTAGACTATCCAGAAATTAGGTCAATCTCTTCACTTAAGGTGCCTCAAAAAGAGGGTTAGGGTTTCATTGTTGCAACAAAAACTGGCTGCAACTACAACTCTAACTGAGCAAATCCTCCCAATCTATCTTCTAGCGGTTAGATTGTCCGAAGATAGTGTGGGCCCATAACCTACTATAAATAATGGATGTGCTCGTTTAACCATAGACAATATAGCAATATTGTCACCCAACCATAGGTCGAAGCCACCCCCAAGCACCTTAACCTTGACAGAGAGTGATTACGGAAGTCAACCAAGGACAAAGCACCAAGAAAAGATAACCAAAACTAATTATAAAGTCCAACCATAACTAATAGAAAGTCTGAACCTAAACCGAGAATACATATTGTAGTAGCTGCAGCTGCAGCTACTCCCCAGACTTGCGCACTTGCCCAGTTTCTGCAGTGCGCACTTCTTCACTGCTATAATTCTGAGTTGTGTGTGCCAAATGAGGTGTGGCTACTTGTATTTATACTATTTTTCTGAGTTGTCTGGGTTGACTTCTCATTTTGGAGGCTAAATACTTAATATTAAATATTTCCTTGAGCCGACTTGTCTTCTAGGGTTATGTTTAATGCTTTATGGTTTCTTCTTGCTTCACGAAATATTATATTCTTGTCAAGGTTACACGTAAAGGTAAATACCTCCCGTAGCTACCATAATATCAACAGCTAGGTCCACCACCAGAGCAAGATGCAACAATTTATCTACTAGCAGATGTAGAGCCTTTATCAAGACCAACTATGTCAGAAATAAATGTCAACATAAGTGCACTATCTAATGTCTCTCTATCAAGATCATCAAGATGTGCAATAGTATCGATGTGAACATAGTGTTCAAAGCATAAAAAATGTGTGACATGTGGAGGAAGAGGAGGAGGAGGAGGAGGGGAATCTGTGGATGGTGACACATGTGGAGGAGAACAAAACGGATCGGTGGATGGTGACACAAATGGAGGAGGAGGGGCATCCGTGGATGATGACACATGTGGAGGATAACAAAAAGGATTGGTGGATGGTGACACAAATGGAGGAGGAGGATGCAGGTTCAGACACGTGTGAAGGGGAAGTAAGAGGAGGAGGAGGATGATGCAGGTTTAGACACATGTGGAGGGGAAGCAAGAGGATCGATAAATGGTGCAACTGACTCATGCAGAGGAAAATTAGGAGGAGGAGGAGGAGGAGGACCATGTGGTGGAGTAGAGTATCTGGATGGATTTAGTGATGAACTAGATGGAGTGGGATCATAAGCAACACCCCTCAACATCTTGATGAGGTTGATGACACCAACAATATGATGCACCAACAACATCACAACACGAGGCAAACTCCTCCATATCGTAGAGAGATTATGTACCTGTAATATGTCTCTAATGGGTACGGGTACCACTATGTGAATAGTCATGACACTGCATAGTTGATCTGCCACCTCTATCCAGACTCTCTGATCCATCCTACATGGCATGTGGGGTCTCTATCTCGAAGATTGGTCCTCTACCTCCTTCATCACCTCATTCTCATGTTGGGGAGGCTCATCCCCAACATATGTATCAATATCTACATAACAATAGATATTAATAATAATAAGATAATTGAAACAAAATGTTACAATAAATTACATGTGCATTAAATAAGACATAAAAATATGCAACTAGGTTTATGAAAACATAATGATAATATTACCTCTCTCATCTGGTGGCTTAGCGTTTGTAAATCATATTTGGACATCCTCTCCAATCCATCCCCGTGTACAGGTACTCTACAATATCGAGGACACGATTTTCCTCTCTAGTCAATAAATCACATGCATCCCTACCGACCGGAGAAATGGGAAACTCTAACTGGCCCATCTTGGGCATCAACTGCCCCCACATGCACATACGTGCATCAAGCATAGGCTTAGCATGAAAGTGGGGTATTGATGGTCGAGTGGCATGAACCCTCTCAAAAAATAGTGTAAATAACTTTGATGCGAATGGGAATAATCTCGTCCCATGTAAAACAATGTGACAATGATCTAATGCACGACAAAATTGTCTCAAAAAAATATCTGACCATCTAATCAATCGGGGCCTCTGCAATAAACTATATACATAATACAACATAGAACAACTAATGCACTGCCCATCGAAGCTCTAAACATCCTCTCTACCAAATGAACTTATCCACAACTAACCACCATGAACCTAGAACTCCGAAGAAGAATGAACCTTCGCATGGGCATATCTCTGCAGATATGTTAGTTGGGTCTTTCCTGCAACACCAAGCGGTAGCATAGGAAAATGAGGCAAAGCCTCCCCCCTCCTAGACAACCCAACGATGAAATAGACATCCTCCGCTGTAGGATGATACACATACCAGGACCGACCTTGAACCCTTGTTGCATATGATCCCAACTATGAATCAAAACAAAGTTACCAACTTAACGAGAACTCTCCAGAGTTCTCGTTCTTTTAGAGGTCACATTTTTACCTCCAAATAAAAAAGTGGTGCTATTGGTAGCACCATTTTTGTGGGGGGTGGCTAAATTATGCTAAAATTGCGACTTGTTGGAAATCCTGGCTTTGACAAGATGACAAAATCTTAAAATTTACCCTTTAATCGAAAAGTGATGCTATTGGCAACATCAACTTTAGTTTTGGAATTAAATTATGACTTGATTAGCATTGTGGCCTTGAAAACATATACCATTGCCAAAAAAAGCTTTGAAATTGACTCTTAAATTAAAAGTGGTGTTAGCTAAAAAAAATCAATTAATTAATTATTTTTAAATTTACATTAAAAAAAATCTCTTTGCACCATTGATGACTATGGAATATAATTCTTTCTTTAATGAAATAGAAATTATGAGTATTTTTCGAGGGAAAAAAATTATATTAAAAGAATAAATCAAAAAATTAACAAATAAAGAAATGAAAAATAATTTTTTTTGTTAAAAAAATAAAAACTAAATTTTTCATTATAAATGAAAAATAACCAACTATTTTAGAAAAATGCAAATTTTTTTTAGATAGAGAAAAAATTTAAATAAATAAAACAACACTAATTGAAGTATTTCTTTAAAATATCAATTGTTGCTAATATTATTTCTCTTGTAATTCTCCCTTAAAATATTAAATGATGTTGAAGTATTTCTTTAAAAATATGAGAGAAAAATTGACTAATAAGATGCAAAGATTATACATGACCATGATAGAAAATATGTTAATTTTGTAACTATATTTAATATTTTAAAAGTTAATTTTATAAGTATATGAAAATATGTTAATTTTGAAACTATATTTGAATTTTTTAATAAATTAAAAAACAAATTGAAAAATTTAAATACAAATATTTCATATAAATTAAAAAACAAATTGAAAAATTTTAATACAAAAATCTTAAAAGAATTTTTCATAATGAAATAGAAAGAAATGTTGAAATACTCAAACAATCAACATATTCATTGTTAGAACTCGAAATGTGTGCCTCTCAATAAAATAAACTTATTTATTAAAATAAAGTATTTTATTTTTTAAATAAATTTTTTGCATTACCTTAGATAGTTGATAGACCAATACAGATAGCTAATCTTGTAGCATGTTCTGCCAAACAGATGGAAATCAGAACACGCTACAAGCTTGTAAAAACATCCATGTTCAAAGTGATATACATAAGTTACTATCAACAAAACTATGAAAACTATAAATTGGCCTTAGGCCTACCTAATATTGTAACTATGACTAAATTGAACTAAAGCCATGACATGAGAGAACTCAACCACGGGAAGAACTTGAATGTCCATCGTTGTTTGAGGGGTGAGGCCAAGTTGACACAAATGCATACGACTAGCAACAAGTTGGGCACCTTCTTTTGGCGGGCTCACTTGAAAGAGAGTCGAAGAAGGCACCCAACCGACGACAAAGGATGGTCTAACTAAAGAGCTAGTCAACAACATCCTTCCTTAGGTTAAAGATTAGTTGCAATTGATCCTCTAAGAAGCTGCATAAGAGAGACTTCTCAAGAAGTGGTCATTTTCCTGATTATTCTGGGGTCCATAAGCATTAGTGGGCAACCCCTCTTTGTTAGAGCCTATAGCCTGGTAGTGCATTGACAATGTCCTTGTTGTGGAGAATGGCTGATCTAAAATTAATGTTGCAAGATTCCAAAGGATAGCCAATCCCCTCGTCGCTCCATTGGGATCATTGAATATGCAATTGCCTTGCCTCCAACATCTTCGGAGTACCTCTGCAGCTGCATCACATGGACATTTTGTTTCTCGTAGAAAGAGAATATCTAGATCCTTTGTCGTGATACAATTTCAAAGAATCCTCTATTTGGTTCTTCCATTGAGACCTCTTACATTCCATGAGATGATCTTCATTAAGAGGAGTTCCGGGATGGGGAGAAAAAATCCACTGTGAGACACTAGATCTGTCCAGAGTTTATCATGAAATCACCTACCTCTTTAATTAGTTGTTGCGTTGATTTGAGCCCCCTTTTCTTTCCTTCTTTGCGTGTTCGTCTAGGGTCTTTTCTTGGGTTTCATCTGATGCCTAATCTTGAGGTGGCTCCAGCCATGGAATCAATATAGAATTTGTGGACCTTTCAAAGTTGCTCTACTAGAATGCATTGAAGTTCCTTTCTATTGAATGCCTCTTCTAGCTTTTACAGATCTATATAAGCTAGATCTATTTCATCCAGAATCATTTATGTGTCCCCTCCTGCTTTTATGCCAGTGACCATTTCCATTTGATTTTGGGATTGAGGTCATAATTATTCTCTAAGATTGGGTCTAGATATTGTTTCGACTTACCCTTGTTATTGCGTTGGTTGTCTTGTTGGTGAGGGTTTTCCACTTCCTCTACTTCCGGTAACTGGCTTAATGCGTCAAAGGAGTTGCTTATGGGGATCTTCTTTCCTACTCCTTGTTTAGGCGTCTTGGGGGCTCGCGTTTTGCAGCCTGTGACTTGTGTAAACCCGTATTTCAACTTTTATTCTGCTACTAGTCGCACAAAAGCATTGGGGGGCAATCTCATAATAGGTGTTTGTGCTCGTGAAATTTTCGACAACGAAAGCGTATGTGTTCATAATCAATGGTTTGGAGCTAGTCTTCGTCCTGATATTCCAAGGTTACAAAGCCAAACAAAGCTTTGGACATATTCATATACACACAGATCCTTGCATATGAAGTGTACCTCCTTTGTTTTGTTGATTATGAGGATTTCACATATCTTCCCAGGGTGTTGCCTATTCCCATGAGGATTTCTTCAAGCCAAAATTCCCAAGGAAGTGAGTAGAGGCGAATCCAGATCATCGTAAAAGAGAAATCCTCTTTTTCCGAGCTAAAACAATCTGTCCATAATCTAAGATACAACCCTACAGAGTTGGAAAAATACAAACCATTTTCAAAGATTTGATCCTTGTCTTCGAGGTTGAAGAAGATGACCGTGAAAAAGCCTTTCGAGCTCAGATGAAGTTCATATTCTCCTTTATGGTTCCACCATGTTTTTATCCAACGTGTGAGATCTCTTTCCGAGGGTCATAAGCCTAAAAATTTACCTATCAGGGTGTGGTCTTTCATAAACTATGTGTGCTCTCCAACCCTTGTGGAATTAATCACATATCTTGGAAATTTGGTAGTTTGTGGGATGCATTTCCTCGGTTCCCATGTTCGAGTTKCCTTTGGATGGGACGACTCTGCTTCCACCTCCATGCCTTTGCCATATCCCTACTAGATAACTCCTTATGTTTTTGGCAATTTTTCTGAGTTTAAGGATGGTTTGTCCCTGATATATTTCTTCAAATAGTTTAAACTCAAAATATTGTAAGTGCAATCCTAATGTTTCTTTGTAATGAGACAACTTCTAACAATTTAGAGGAAATATCCAATAGCAACCAATATTGAAATATATCACTACAAACATAAAGTCAAGAGGAGTTGTTGCTTGTTTAATTAATATTGTGAAGATCATAATTAGATTGTCACAGTGCTGATATAAAGACACTTCCAACAATTATTTTACACATCAACAAGCAATTACAAGAGAGTGTAATGAAAATATATAAACCGGAGAGAGAGTATGTCCACGCAGTGTAGAATAGACCCGCTTATTAGAGGTGCGACCCTCTGAGAATTGCCTTCAGAAACATATGTTTGTGTAGAAGCCAATATAGAGTGAATACCAATATTATTCGTTGGATATGAGTGATGGCATTGGCTCCAAAGAAAAATATCGATTCCCCCAAAAATAATGACGAGTTTCCACACTCAGAATTGTTGGTGAATGCGCCCAGCTTGAGATAAATATCAAACTTCAATTAGCAGCCATTTTTTGTGTATAGATGCACCCAGATTAGTGGTAAGGCGCCACCCAATAGAGATAATGGACCTGTGATGATACACACAGGCTCCCACTCCCAAATCGCTCCACCAATCTGAAGATGTTGCGCCTAGACAGAGTAGAACGCACCCAAGGATGATGTGATTCAGTGCGGCAACAAACTCGCCTAGATTTTAAGTGGTATCAACAACCACAAAGGGGGTGCACTCCCCCCACGCCCAAGATGAGGGTATCCAGTCTCCACGCATAGATTCCCGCCTCCTAGAAGCAAATCGACCACTGTGTTTCCCAACTCAGCTGTCGCACAAGGAAATTCAGCGACCAACTCAAGAAATCGATTGCAAGGAGATGAAACTAGGTAGCAATAAGTCCAATGAAAAAATCTAAGATGATCTCATCCTCGAATCTGACTAGGGTGTATCGTTGCAACATCGGAACCAGATATAAAAGCAAGGGTTTCCAAGAAAACCCTAGAAAACTCTCCAAGAGCTCTACAAATCTATTTTCTCAATGAGCAAAATGCAAGAATGAGGGGCACCTCCTCTTTCCCCTCTTTTATTTTTTCATTGAGTTATTTCCCGCTCACTTTACTTTTAATTATCTTTTAAAGTCACTTTATGCTTGCACACTTTACAATTTTTAAGTGACTTTATTTTTCCTAAGACCTATGTCCCCCTTTTTCCCCTTTTCACTTTATAAAGTCATTTCCTAGGCAAAGTTGAGTTCCCTAGGTAACTTCTCCGACTTAGCCTACGKGAACCAATTTAGGCTAGCGGAACCATTCCTTATGCTTCCTAGGCCAACGGGGACATTACAGTCCTCCCCRTCTAAGATTGCTTGTCCTCAAGCAACTGTAATCTAGGATGTTGCAATATTTTCTCTCCTTCCCGAGTAGTGTCCTCGATAGGTAGATTTTTCCATTTGATCAGGTACTCTTTAATGCTYGTGTTCCTTAATTTCCCCTCTCTGGTCTCCAACACCTCCTCCGTAATTAGAATCAACTGCCCCTTCTCATCCAATGGTGGAAACTCTGTAGAAAAGACAGCATGTTGTCCCACTACCTTCTTGAGGCATGAAACATGAAAGGCATTATGTATCTTACACCCCTCTGGAAGCTCTAACTCATAAGCTACCTCCTCGACTCGCCTCGAAATCCTGTAAGGACCATAGAATTATGACTTCAATTTCTCTGTCTGTTTCATTTTCAACGATGATTGCATGTATGGCTGCAAGCAGAGGTATACCAAGTCTCCCACCTCGGAACTACACTTTGTTCTATGCTTGTTGGCGTACATCTTCTATTGATTATGTGCCATTTGCAGGTTATCTTTGAGAGTTCGCAAGATGTTCAGACTCTCCTGAATCATATCTTTGGCTTTGGGTGCCCGACTATCCCCAAATGCTCGATCCACAAAGGTGGTGGCGTCATAACCATACAGAGCTTTGAAAGGTGTCATTCTAATCGACATGTGATAAGTGGTGTTATAGCAATTCTCACCCAAGTGMAACCATTTGATCCACGCCTTTTGTTGCCTCGATACATAATTTCTCAAATACCCCTCGAGCCACTTGTTTACAATTTCGGTTTGCCCATCAGTCTGAGGGTGATAACTGGTACTAGGCGTTAATTATGTCCCTACGAGTTAAACAACTCCTGCTAGAAGTCCCCCATGAAGTTGTTGTCTCGATCACTAACAATTGTCTTGGGAAGTCCATGCAGCCGAAATACTTCTCTGAAGAAAAAATTCGCTACTTGCGTTGCAGAGTATTTGGATGATATGGTGAAGAAATGGGTGAATTTAGTAAGCTTGTCAACCACCACGTAAATATAATCTTTCCCCTGAAACAGAGGCAACCCTGTAATAAAATCCATCGAAATGATTTCCCATTTTTTTCAGGAATAGGAAGCAGTTGGAGCAATCCTGTTGGGTGGGTATGTTCCACCTTGTTTTGTTGATAGATGTGGCATTCCCGTACAAACTTTAATACATCAGTATTGAGACCCTTCCAAGCGAACCTCTCCTGAATTTATCTATAAGTCTTCAGGTATCCTGGATGACCTACCGAAAGAGAAGTATGCGCTGCATGCAGAATTTTGTCCTTCAACTAAGATTCTGGTACTAAATAGATCTGGTTCTGGTCCTTATAATATATGATGTCGTCAATAACCCTGTACCTGTCATCGGAGACTTGACCCTCGAGTATCTCACACGCAAACCTGTTTTTGGAGTATTCTACCAATAGAAGTGCCTTCCATTCCACTGAAATCTCCATGAGAGAGATAGAGTGGGTATCCTAGATAGGGCGTCAATCACCACATTATTTTTGCCTTTCACATACTCAATTTCAAAATCGTAGGCTTGGATTTTACTGATCCATTTTTGTTGTCACTCGCTCAGCTCCTTTTTCTCCATGAGAAACCTCAAGCTATTATGATCGATCTTTACCTTGAACCTATTCCCCACCAGATACTACAGAAATTTGGTCAAAGCATGCATTATGGCCAACATCTCTTTGTCGTATATGGAGTAATGTCGCTCATACTCTCAGAGTTTTCGGTTCTCAAATGCTATGGGGTGACCGTTTTGCATCAATACATATCCTATCCCAATTCCCGAAGCATCGCACTCCAAGACAAAGGGCTGAACGAAATCAGGGAGTGCTAAAACAGGGTGTGAACTCATCACCTGCTTCATTTTCTCGAATGTTTCATGGGCCTCCTCTATCCAAATGAAAGCCCCCTTTTTGGTGAGATCGATCAACGACGCTTTCAACTATGAGAATCCCTTAACAAATTTCATGTAATAAATGCAAAGATCAAGGAAGCTCTTCAGTTTTGGCACATTCCTAGGAGTTGGCCACTCAATGATCGCCCCGATCTTTTCTTGGTGCACCTGTACCCCATTTTTCCCAATCGCGTGCCCCAAGTAGAGCATCTCTGTCATACCAAACTCACACTTGGATTCCTTCGCATACAACTGCTGACTCTCTATAATACCAAGTACTTCATTCAGGTGTCGCAGATGTTATTCCCATGTTTTGTTATATATGAGGATGTCGTCAAAGAAGACCAATAAGAACTTCCTCAACTACTTATTGAACACATGATTCATGCACGACTGGAAAGAGGCAGGGGCATTAGTTAGCCCAAATGGCATGACTAGAAACTCATAATTCCCATAGTGGCATCTAAAGGTTTTTTTAGGTACATCCTTCTCTCGTACCTTGATCTGATGATACCCTGATCGAAGATCAATCTTCGAGAGAAATTTCCCTCCCTTGAGCTCATCCATTAATTCATCGATCCTGGGTATGGGGTACCGATTCTTGATTGTTTTCTTATTTAGGGCCCTGTAGTCAATACACATCCGCAGAGTACTGTCCTTCTTCTTGACTAAGACCATGGAAGAGGCAAATGGGCTGGAACTAGGGTGGATGTGACCCATTTTTAACAATTCTTTAATGTTTTTTTCAATCTCGTCCTTGTAAACTTTAGGGTTTTGATAGGGGTTTGTGATAACTTCTTGGACCCCCTCTTCTAGCTCTATGATATGCTCAAAACCTCTATTAGGTGGAATGTCACTAAATACTTTATGATGTTTGCGAAGTAGTACCTGTAAGTCCTCTGGAAGCTGCTACAGACRGTTAGGTGGCTCTCTGTCATAAATAAAACACTCTACAACCCACTTTATATCACCATGCCTCCATGYTGTGCGATGACAAAATCTTTGGTGGGTACTGGTGCATGGCTTGTAGGACCACTTTCTTTCCATCCGAGCCTATGAACTCCATTTCCATGGTCCTCTGATCAATGGTTTATCTCCTAATAGAGTAAAKCCATTGAACACCCAACACTACATTGGTGTCTGGTATGTCCACCACAAAGAAATCATCTGTCATTGAGTAGTTTCCCATGGTTATTGTGAGCTTGGGAATCCACTTGGTGCAACTCATCTGGTAGCCTCTTGGTATGACTACTATGAACCCATTGAATTCCTCTGTCGAAATTCCTCTCCTCTTGACCATGTTACCGTCAATGAAGTTATGGGATGCTCCCCCATCGATCAATATTGTCACCTTGTACCCCTGTAGGACACCTCTGACCCTGAATGTATCATACCTCGAAAATCTTGACATCGAGACCATGACTGGGTCCTTAGCCCCATCCCATGAAGACTCCTCTCTTGATGTTAGATGTCCATGGTCCTGTGCCTACTCCACCTCCTCATCCTCATCATGGTCATTGTCAGAGTATACCTCAATGTAATGGGCCTCGCTCATTCTGTCCTTCTCGACGCATTTGTGCCTTGGTTCCCATGGCTCTTGACAGTTGAAACACAATTTCTTTTTCCTCAATTCTCTCCTGGTCTCTTCATCCAGTTTGGGCTTGACATCCCAATCTCTCTGAGGTGGTCAGATTTCCTTAGTCTTTCAGGGTAAAAGTGGGTTTGGGCGGAAACCGACTTTTAGGTACTGCATCCTGCATGTCCCGAGCCATGTTGACTACATCTTGTAAAGAGGTAGGATTGCAGGCCTTGAATCACCCCCTTGGAGGCTCCATTATCCCCTCAACAAACAACATCACCAAACGACCCTCTGAAATGTCTGACACCATCACAACGACCCTCTAAAACTCAGATATATAGGCCTCTAGGCTACCTGTCTGTTTGAGCCGAGCCAGCTCTCTGAAGTGAAGCTCAGGGTCCTTCCTGTCAAATCTCTCTATGAGTCTCTGTGTGAAGTCCAGGTAGGAGGTAACCCCGACATGTCCCAAGGTGACTAACCCATGGTACCACCACTCATGGGCCTTTCCATCCAGGTGCAAGGTGGCTAATTTAATGGAATCTGTCTCTGTCATCTGGTGCAGCTGGAAGTAAGGGTCGAACTTCTGCACCCATGATCTAGCGGAGCATTTAGATCCCCCGTCAAAGTTGGGAATAGTGACTTTCCCAATGGTGCGTTGCAACTCAAAATTGTGTGTCATGGCCCTCATGGGCCCTCTCAGTCGGTTTCTACTCTTCATATTGCAGAACTCCACGAAGGACATGGCTGAGTGGAAATCATCTCCTAGTCTCCTAGTCTAAATATGCCCTATAGGGCTCATTCTACTCAACCTGCATCAATAGACCTGCGACCTCATTCCCAAAAAATTGAGGCATAGTGGGTCTGGGGGATTTGGTGTACAAGTGGGGGTGGATCTGCATGGTAGTGCATGATTGGATGCCTTCTCCATTATTTGAACCCCCATCATCATTCTGGTTCTGCTTCATTGTGCTCTCCAACGAATTCTTAGCAAACTACCCCATGAGGTCCATGATGGCCTTTTGACCCTTGGCCAAGTCATTCAAGATATTGAACAAACTGTTGATCCCGGTATCATCTTCTTCCCCCATAGCTCCTTTTCCCTTAGGTGTGATAGATGGTGCTGCCTTTCCTGTCTCTTCTTCTCGAACCACTTCTTCTTCCCACCCGGGGGGATCTGGGGTTCTTCCCCTACGTCTCCCGTAGGTAATTTTCTGCTCGTCTTCTGGTCTCATAAATCTGATTTAAATGCCCCTTAGATCCCACAACTGTAGAGGAACATGCTCTTATACCACTGTAGTATCCCTACTAGATAACTCCTTATGTTTTTGGTAATTTTTCTGAGTTTAAGGATGGTTTGTCCCTGATATATTTCTTCAAATAGTTTAAACCCAAACTGTTGTAAGTGCAATCGTAATGTTTTTTTGTAATGAGGCAACTTCTAACAATTTAGAGGCAATATCCAATAACAACCAATACTGAAATATATCACTGCAAATATAAAGTCAATAGGAGTTGATGCTTGTTTAATTAATACTGTGAAGGTCATACATAGGTTGTCACAGTGTTGATATAAAGACACTTCCAACAATTGTTTTACACATCAGCAAGCTATTACAAGAGAGTGCAATGAAAAAATATAACCAGGAGAGAGAGTATGTTCACGTTGTGTAGAATAGACTCACCTATTAGAGGTGCGACCCTCTGAGAATTGCCTTCAGAAATATATCTTTATGCAACAATCAATATAGAGTGAATACCAATCTTATTCGCTGGATATGAGTGATGGCACTGGTTCCAAACAAAAATATTGATTTCCCCAAAAATAATGACGAGTTTCCACACTCAGAAATGTTGGTGAATGGGCCCAGCTTGAGATAAATATCAAACTTCAATCAACAACCATTTTCTGTGTATAGATGTGCCAGATTAGTGGTAAGGCGCCACCCAATAGAGATAATGGACCTACGATGATACACACGGGCTCCTACTCCCAAATCGCTCCACCAATCTGAAGATGTTGCGCCCAAACAAAGGAGAACGCACTCAGGGATGATGTGATTCAGTGCGTCAACAAACTCACCCAGATTTTGAGTGGTATCAATAGCCACAAAGGGGGTGCACTCCCCCCACTATAAATTTGTCCTCCCATAATAATATTCGCCCAATTGTTGAAGAAAATTCCTAGGATGAGGGTATCTAGTCTCCACACATAGATCCCAGCCTCCTAGAAGCAAATTGACCACTGTATTTCCCAACTCAACCGCCACACAAGGAAATTTGACCACCAACTCAAGAAATCGTCTGCAAGGAGATGAAACTAGGTAGCAATAAGTCCAATGACGAAATCTGAGATGATCCCGTCCTCGAATCTGACTAGGGTGTATCGTTGCAACACCGAAACCAGAGATAAAAGCAAAGGTTTCCAAGAAAACCCTAGAAAACTCTCCAATAGCTCTCCAAATCTATTTTCTCAATGAGCAAAATGCAAGAATGAGGGGCGCCTCCTCTTTCCCCTCTTTTATTTCTTCGTTAAGTTATTTCCCGCTCACTTTACTTTTAATTATCTTTTAAAGTCACTTTATGCTTGCACACTTTATAATTTTTAAGTGACTTTATTTTGCCTAAGACCCATGTACCCCCTTTTCCCTTTTTCACTTTATAAAGTTATTTCCTAGGCAAAGTTGAGTTCCCTAGGTAACTTCTCCGACTTAGCCTACGAGAACTAATTTAGGCTAGCTAAACCATTCCTTATGCTTCATAGGTCACCATGGACATTACACAAGGCCTTGCTCATCTTGCAGAATTTGTTCGCGAAGATGTGGCAGCGGCTCAAATGGTGACCACCTGCAATTGGCTCTTGCTGCTTCATTTGCTACTACACATTTTTGTAAGAGGGGGTTTGCAAACCCATCCCCCCCCCCAACCCTTGAATCCATATCATGCACTCAGTGGATCTTCCTCTTGATTATTGTTGTTGGTTGTGGAAAAGCTCGTTCGGAGCTGCAAAGCTAGAAGATTGCAACTATGCAAACCCTAGCTTCTTGAAGCCGTGACAATAGTAGTAAAGTATTTAAATTAAGAATTATAAACAATATATATAAATATTGCAGAGTAATCACTTTTCGCTACTAATTCTAACCTCAAGTTAAGTGACCCTAGATTTTATTTTTTTTAATGGTTTTATCTTTTTAAATTTTGTTTTTTATTTTTAAAATTTGCCTTTTTTTTTTAAATGGTTATTTTTAATTTTTTTTTTTTAATTTAATTTACCCAAAAAATGAATTTATTTTTCATTTATTCATTTGTTAGTTTTTTGATTTATTTTTTTAATGTAATTTTTTCCCTTGAAAAAAACTCCTAGTTTATATTTCACTAAAGAAAAAATGCAATAGTCTAAACATTCTACTTTTTAGAGGTTTTCCGACAACTTTTTCAGTTTGATTTTGCCCGAAATCCGGTGATGAATGGTTGGATCTGCAGATTTGAGTGGCTAAGTTTGTATAATCCGAGTGCCCCAAGGGTTTTTAATCACCCTGAATCCATTTATGCATTCAGAAGTGCAATTTAAACAACATAAAATAGCGATTTTGTCCAAATTTACATCGCCGGATTCTGGCCAAAAAACCCAAAAGGTAGAACGTTTAGCCAACGCTAGAAAAAATTTCATTCCACAGACACCAAGGGCGTAGAGAGATTTTTTTTAACTGTAAATTTAAAAAGATTTAATTAATTAATCTTTTAGCTAACACCACTTTTGATTTAGGAGTCAACTTCAAGGCTTTTTTTGGCAATGATATTTGTTGTTAAGGCCACAATGCTAATCAAGTCATAGTTTTAATACCAAAAATAAAGTTGGTGCTACCAGTAGCACCACTTTTCAATTCGAGGGTAAATTTGTAAGGTTTTGCCATCTTGTCAAAGCCACAATTTCAAACAAGTCTCAATTTTAGCTACCCTCCAAAAAAAGGGTGCTACTGGTAGCACCACTTTTTGATTTTAGGGTTGATTTTGATGTTTTTTACACAAAAATATGGGTTTTTTTGGGTGAGAGATCTCATTTTGATGTCACAGTTCTCATTAAGTCGGTAACTTTGTTTCAACCGTTGTAACAACAAATAGCACTACCATTGTAATGTTCCTGACTTGGCTAGTCCAGGAAACGCTGCTAATGTGTGTGTAGGATCAATCGTTTACATCATATAAATGGTCATACAAATAATAAATGCAACAAAGGACTGCAGAGTTTATATTATGATATCTCTGCGGATTACAAAATGGCCGAATGCGGCTGAATAAACTAGCAATACTCAACTAGATCAATAGATAAAGGATCTTAGCCAGAATACAAATAAGCAACTAAAAGATAATACCCGGAATATGGGAGCACTGCGGAATCAATGGATGCACTGGGACTATGGTAGCTCTGACGGTAACTACTGGAAGTCTATAAAGTTCGCCCTGGGAGCTATACTTCTCAGAATGGCCTGGAAACTGTCCCAAATGATGCACCCTGCTCTAGTCCTCAGTACTGGTATCTGTCGGACCCCTCTGCTGATGAATCTGGACCCCGGATGGATACCCCTGGGGGAATGCGCCCCTCTTCTTCTGGAAAAATGTGTCCTAGTGATTCCACCGTCAGAATCGGACAAGATATGTCTCAAAACGATTGCCTTGGTCTACTGGGAAATGGGTCGGAAGGGTTTCCCTGAATCTGGTCTGATGCTCACTCTGGAACCCCAAATGTGCCCGCCAAAAGTGTCACACGTCCAAGTCTGGAAAATGCATCCCAGTTGATTCCCCCGTCAGAACCTGATGAGAAACCAAGCAAAAGATGCGCCTTTCCCTCCTCTCAAATGGTTCGGAGGGAAATCTCAGAATTCTTCCTGGATGGGATAAGTCGACTAAAAACCCTCTCAGAAGCCGCACCCTCACTCTGGATGAATGCGCCCTTGCTGTTGAACACTGTGTAACTACTGTTGAAGAATGATGGAAGACCTGAATGATCTTCCCAATGACTAGGGTGTGTCTCTCAACACCAAAATCAACCATCAGTGTCTTCCTCCTAGAATCCACTGAACTATCTCTCATGAGATGTGCCTCTTCTCCTCAATGACAAGTCATAATGTGCACAATGATGAATTAGGTCGTTGACCCTTCCTTTATAACTTTCCAAAACCCTAAATCATGCTGAAACCCTAATTCACTGTTGACTTCCAAAACCCTAATTCACTGTTGACTTCTATTTTTAGCTCATAATGACTTAAAGGCTCTTTTAACCCTTTTTAGCTCGATGTCACTTTTCGAATATAACACCTGTGACTGGAGTGACCTCTAGTAACCCTATTTACCCCTGGATATAGTCTAACGGGGCAGTTTAGACCATTAAGCCTCCTCTCTGGAGCTCCTATTTGGAAAGGGACAATACAGTCCTCCCTTCCCGAAATTGCTTGTCCTCAAGCAATACCAGTCCAGGGCGTGCAACACCTGCTCGCTCTCCCAAGTAGTGTCCTCTACTGGAAGCCCTCTCCATCTGATCAAACACTCTTTGATGACCCTGCTCCTCAATTTCTACTCTCGGAACTCCAAAACATTCTCCAGAACTAACTCCAACTGTCCCTCCTCATCCAATGGGGGAAGCTCCTCTGATGTGCTAATGAATTGTCCCACTGCCTTTTTGAGGCAAGAGATGTGGAACACGTTATGAATCTTGCTCCCCTCTGGAAGCTCTAGCTCATAAGCAACCTCTCCTACTCGGCGCATGATCCTGTAAGGACCATAAAATTTGGGCTTGAGCTTCTCGGCCCCACTCTTCTTGAGAGATGATTGTTTGTAGGGTTGGAGTCTCAAGAAAACCAAATCTCCAACCTCAAAGCTACGCTCTATCCTGTGCCTGTCCACACTTATCTTCTGCCAGTTTTGCGTCGTCTCCAGGTTCTATTTCAACAACTTGAGAATCTCCTTACTCTCTATGATCCAATCCTTGGCCTTGGGAGCTCTGCTCTCCCCGAAGATCAAGTCTACCAAAGTGGGAGCATCATATCCGTACAATGCTCAAAAGGGTGTCATACCAATGGACATGTGGAAGGTGTTGTTGTAGCAATGTTCTCCTAAATGTAACCACTTTACCCACGTTCTCTATTGTCCTCCTA